>MCJB01049170.1:42325-65639 GCA_002018475.1 Nicotiana obtusifolia | reverse complement strand
ACGTTGTTTGATGGGCCAGGTGTCTGATGTGTGTCGACTGCTATTTGGGAGTTAGCGTCGATCGGGACCTCGTTTCCGGGATAACGTTGTTTTCGCCTTGGTGGTTAAACTCGTTGTTGACGGGGATTGAGTGTGACATGATTATGCTGTAATCTGAAAAATAGAAGATTCTGCAAAGAGCAAGTGCAAAATAATGTGTAACAGATAATTGTATCAAAAAATTCACTAATATCCTTAGCCCCACGGTGGGCGCCAAACTGTTTACCTTAAATTCGAGTAACAATTGAATTTGTTCGTAGTGCTAAGGATGTACGAATTGATTTGATACAATGTAAGATATAATGTAAAGCAATTGTATTTTAATAAGCAAAAGAACGATCAAATCGCTATATTTGAATAGATTGCTGATAGTGAAGTGAATAAAAGATGATTGATATTGATAAATGACAGCTGAAATATTTAGTATTTTTCTCGTAACTGTTATGTTTTACAATGAAGGTAGATACCCTTCTTATAGGTAAAAGGAGACTCCTCAATATGGTAAAAACCTAATTACAAGATAAAATCCCTTCAATTATGGGATGGAATTCCTTAAATAATGGTTTAACGTCTATAACGGTTGAGATCTTCACTCCCGCCGAGATATCAGGAATCCACGAGATATCCGGTTGAAACTGATCTTTCGTTATGAGGTGTGCCTTCGCCTACCGACGTTGATTGCCTTATCTCGGTTGCTCCAGTTCCGTACCTGTCTTGCTGACCCCGGATTGAAGCAAAACCGGTCTTGCATCGTGCCCGGGCTCGATCCTCCTCATGCGATTGATTATATCTGACCCAATACAATATCCTTCTTAATTCTTCGCCACTAATAATATTTCTTCAAGTCATGATACATCTTCGTAGCACCGTGGTGAATAGAATACCTTGGGCTGTGAGTCTCTCCAAGAATCAACTCTCGCAAGCCATCAATATTAGGAACACGAATCTAACCCTAATGTTGCAATACACCATCATCACCAGTAGCTAGCTCCTTAGCATCACCTTGCTGCACCGTGTCCTTAAGGAAAACCAAATGGGGATCATCATACTGACGAGCCTTAATGCGCTCAAACAGGACAGCTACACAACAACTCAAACATGAACTCTAGTAGGCTCTTAAATATCTAATCTCACCATTGTATTAGCCAAAGACTGAACATCAATAGCCAAAGGCCTCCCACAGCTAGAATAAATGCTAAACTCCCTATACTCTCTACCTTTTTGCTCAAAGCATCTGCTATCACATTATCCTTTTCGGGGTGATACAAAATAGTGGTATCATAATTCTTTAATAAATCCAGCCACTTCCGATGCCTCAAATTCAAATCCTTCTATTTGAACAAATGTTGGAGCCTCTGGTGATTAGAGTAAACCTCAAAGACACGTCATATAAAGAATGCATCCAAATCTTGTGCCGTGCACAATAGCTGCCAACTCCAAATCAGGGACCGAATAGTTCTTCTCTTAGGGCTTCAACTGGCATGACTCATTGGAAATCACCCTATTGTCTTTCATTTACATGCAGTCAAGACCAACACGCAAAGCATCGCAATAAATAGTATCATCCCCGATCATACGGGCAATACCAAAGCTAGAGTCATAGTTAAAGCAGGCTTGAGCTTCTAAAAGCTCTCCTCACACTTGTCAGACCATCTGAATAAAGCACCCTTCTAAGTCAATTTGGTCAATGGAGCTGCAACAGATAAGAATCCCTCCACAAAGTAGCGAAAGTAGCCAGCCAATCTTAAGAATCTTCTGATTTTCGTAGCGGTAGAAAGTCTGGGCCAACTTTGAACTGTCTCAATTTTCTTTGGATCCACCTTGATCCGATCACAAGATACCACGTGGCCTAAAAATTCCACTAAATCCAACAAAACTCACACTTGGAGAACTTAGCATACTACTTCATCTCCCTCAAAATTTGTTGCACAATCCTCAAATGTTGATTGTGCTCCTTCCTACTATGGGAATATACCAAGATATCATAATCAAACACAATAACGAACGAATCCAAATAAGGCTAGAACACACTGTTCATCAAATGCATAAATGCTGCTAGGGCATTAGTCAATCCAAAAGACATTACCAAGAACGCATAGTGGCCTTAACGGGTCTTGAAAACCTTCTTAGGAATGTCCGACGCCCTAATATTCATTTGATGATACCTCGATCTTAATTCAAATATAAGGCAATGGATACTTGTTCTTGATGGTAAACTTGTTCAACTGCCTATAGTTAATACTCATTCTCATAGAACCATTCTTCTTCTTCAAAAATAATACTGGTGCACCCCAAGGCGAAATACTCAGGCTGATGAAAGCCTTATCAAACAACTCCTACAACTGTTCCTTGAATTCCTTCAATTCAGCTGGAGCCATGCGATATGGTGGAATAGATGTGGGCTGAGTGCTCGACACCAAATCAATACCGAAGTTAATATCCCTATTAGATGGCATGCCCGGTAGGTCTGCAGGAAATACATATGGAAATTCCCGCACTACTAGAACTGACTCAATAGTAGGAGTATCAACACTAACATCCCTCATAAAGCCTAGATATGCCAAACAACCCTTCTCAGCCATCCATTGAGCCTTTAGAAAAGAAATTACTCTACTAGGAGTGTGACCAATATAATCACTCTATTATAATATGAGCAACCCCGGCATAGCCAATGTCACAGTCTTAGCATGACAATCAAGAATAACATGGTATGGTGATAACCAGTGCATACCCAAAATCACCTCAAAATCAACCATATTAAGCAACAGAAGATTAAACCTAGTCTTAACCCCCAATGATGACCACACAAGACAGATACACATGATCTACCATAGTAGACTCACCAACAAGTGTAGATATATGAACAAGGGTATCAAGGGAATCACGTGACTTATCCAGATAAGAAGAATAATATGATAACCAAGAATAAACAAAACTAGGGTCAACTAATACCGAAGCATCTCTGTGGAAAACTAAAACAATACATGTGACCACTGCATCTGAAGCAACTACCTCTGGCATAGATGGAAAGTATAATACAGGCCTGCCCTCCACCTGACTGACCTCCCCCTCTAGGAGGACCTCGAACGGACTAAGTTCCACCACTAGCTGGCTATGCGAGTTGTGTTGCTTTGGTGTTGGAACCATGATGGGTACCCTAATGTGGTACATTGCTCAAATGTCTACGATAATCCCTCTTGAGATGACTCAAGTCCCCATACTTAGAACAATCCCTGCTCTAGCGAGGCTACTGGCTCTGTGACTAACCTTGAGAACTTGAATATCCGCTCGAAGAACCCTAAGCAGATGGAGCATGGTATGAATTCTATGTTGGCAGTGCATTGAAAGATGACTAGCCTAGGAGAGCACTGTATGAATTGTGGCTAACTGAAGAACCGCAAGAAACCTGACGGGCTTTCTGAGCAGGCCTAAAAGGACAGCCTCTATTGTGATGTGTCTAGCCTCTAGATGAGGCACCACCAAAACCGCCCAAACCATGGGGCCTCTTGACCTCCACTCCTCCTGCATGCGAACACGCTCTAAGTGCCTGCAATCTCAACTGCCTAATAGAAATTAGTATCAACCTCGGTTTCTCAGAATATCCCATATCGGATACCATAGTTAAGGCCCTCAATGAACCTCTTGAATGTCTCCCTCTTAGTTGGGACCAAAAACACTACATGACAAGCTCACTCTGTGAAGATTATCTCGTACATGCCCTCCTGGAATAGATACCTAAACTCACTTTACAACTCATCTCTACGAGCGTGTGGAATAAAATTCTCCAACAAGAGAAGTGAGAACTGAGACAAAGTGAGTGGTGTTGCACCAGCTGGCCTACTCAACTCATAAGTTTGTCACTGCCTATATGCTGGTCCTGACAACTAGAAGGGAGTAAAGTCAACCCCATTTGAGTCTAGTAGACCCAAAATGTGTAGAATCCGATGGCATTGATCAAGAAAACCTTGTGCATCCTCAGTAGGCTCTCCACTAAAATGAGGATGATGGCTCTGAATCTCTCTAGCCTTTTCTACTCCTCAGCAGTCAAGAATGGTCAAATCTCTTATTTAACCACAATGACTAGCTGCACAAGAAGAACCCCTAGTGTCTGATCACAACGAGCCATCTTCTATTTTATATATGTATTGAGAGTTTGGGCTCCTCCCCCAGCCTGTGAGGTAGCTGGAGCAACATGGATTATACCCGCATGAACCAAATTCATATACATACGCAGAATCTGAGACAAAGTCTCCTGAAGTCCTGGTACAACAATAGGTCCCTCCAGAGCTTGAGCTGGTCCCACCAGCTCAACATAATCAAGAATTTTCTCCTCGACGGGAGCTACTGGTGCCTCTACAATGGCTGTTCTAGCAAGGGTCCTCACCGCGTCGTGTGCTCAACCTCTGCCTCTACCTTGATCCCGACCTCTTGTGGCCTTGGCCTGGGGTACTGGCGCTTACTCAGCTATACCAGAAGAATTTGTCCTCACTATCTGTGAGAGAATAGAATAATCAAGGGTTCAAACTTAGGGATAAATAAATCTACATGATAGAGAATGAAAGAAGAGAGGTTTTCCTAACAGCCCTTTAGGCTCTCGAAGATAAGTATAGATGTCTCCGTACCGATTTGACTCGTGAGACCTAAGCAACCTAGTGCTCTGATATCAACTTATCACGATCCAAAACCAGCACTGGTCGTGATGATACCTAAACCACTTGCTAGGCAAGCCTTATCATAGAAACAATAGTGAAATAAAATAATAATAACCGGATTAATAAGTCTGGGAGTCAAATAACCATAGATAGAAACAATAAATCCCCAAGACTGGTAACACTGAGTCAAGAGATCTACAGTATGAATACAAGTTTTCTAGTACAAAATACTGTCTAAAACAATAACAATAAATGAAGGATAGGAAGATACACAAGGGACTGCAATTAGGAAGCAACTCTACCTTGGTCTCAACAGCACAACAACAACCAGCTCCCGACGCTCAACTAGGTTTAACTCCTGAATGTGCACAATTAAGTGTAAAGTATTGTGTGAGTACAACCGACCCATGTACTCAGTAAGTATCATGACTATCATTGGCGAGGTAGTGGCGAGAATTACCACTAATAATCACATAACACCGTTTTCAGTTCATAAATATGCAAATACAGCAACAGTATAGAACACAGGTACAACCAATCAGTGCACATAGAATAGATGCATGCAGGCCTTATAACAGTTGAACAACTTAGAATATAGAGAAGATATGTGTCTATCACTAATGAATCATCATCATTTTCATATAGAGAAGATATGCATAAATAATCAAGTCAATGTGCACATGTTAAGATATAGGGAAGATATGTACCGTGCCTTCATTCTTCAATCAAACCAGCATATTGAGAAGATATGCATAAAGAGGCATGTATATATTCTAAAACTAGCATATAGAGAAAATATCCGATAAAATCATATGTACACCCAAGGTGTTTGCACATGGAGAATATAGAAAAATGCCAAACACTGATCGTTTTCCTTATACCGTGTGTATGTCATCAAGAGAGAGATATGAGAGGTTGATCCTACGAGAATGGATCCTTATTCACACGTTGCATGGACAACTCATGTGCTATAATAACAACCTCAGAGACCACTCACGTGCTATTGTAATGATCCGACTGGTCGTTTTGTGTACAGCTCTGTTTCCCAATTTGATGCTTTTGTTATGCTTGTTTGTTATTTTGTGACTTGCAGGGATGATTGATTTAATTCAGGGTAGATTTGGGAGTGAATCGGAACACTTATTTCCCTTGTTTGAAGTTTAAGTTTTAAGAGTTGACAAAGGCTTGACTTTTGTATAAATGACCTTACATCAGAGTTTTGATAGTTCTAGATGGTGACTTTGGACTTGGGCGTATGCCCAAAATTGGTTTCCGATGTGTGTAGATGAATTTGAGGCTAATAACAAAAAGTCGCCAATTTGAAGGTTTGAAAATTTGATAATTTTGACTCATAGTTAACTTGTTGGTTATCGAGGTCTGTTTGGCATTCCAAGCCTTGGGATAGGTTCGTATGGTAATTTATGACTTGTGCGCAAAATTTGGAGTCATGCCGAGTTGTTTAGACATGGTTAGGTGTAAGTTTGGAAACTAGAAGTTTGGATAGTTCATTAATCTGGAATAGAGCAGAGATTTGTGGTTTTGATGTTACCTCGTGTGATTTGAGATGTTGAATAGGTCCGGGTCATGTTTTAGGACTTGATGGTATACTCAAGCGGGGTCCCGAGGGTCTCGGGTGGGTTTTAGACTACCCAGAAGGAGATTGGAGTTGACTGGCAGCGGCTAGTTTTGGTGTTTTGTACCTGCGGAGCACTTATGCAGGTCAAAGGTCGCATAACCGGCCCATGGTGTGCATTTGCGATGCCGTAGAAGTGAGGAAGAAAACGTAGAAGCGAGGTTGGCCTGGGCTTGGGAGTCCGTAGAAGTGGAGGTTTGAGCGTATAAGCGCTTTCGCAGATGTACACTAAGTGCATAGGAGCGGATCCACAGAAGCGGAATTTTTTTATAGAAGGAAAGGGCCAAAACTTAACTGGATATCACATCTATGAGGATCCTGTCACCAAAACAATGATGCAGAAGCGGTCTGAATGTCCGCCGAAGCGCAATTCTCTAGCAGGATATTATATTCGAGGATTAGCTTTTTTATCATATTTTGAGATTGTTGGCATTGGAAGATCTTTGAGGCGATTTTCACCCACATAAATTGTGTAAGTGTTCTTAACTTAGATTTGATTAATATTCATAATTCTATCATTAATTTTTAGCATTTTATTTGTACATCTAACGAATGAAATTGCAGTTTTTGTAATAAATTATTAAAATAGAATATATAGGATTTGAACCCCGATTTGGAATTGGATTTGGATGAAACTTGTATTGCTGGACTCGTATTCGAATGTGTAGTCAAAATTTGTGAGTTTTGTCGGGTTTCGGAAAGCGGGCTCATGTTGACTTTATTCGCTTAACTTTATGCAATTAATTAAAGATTGAAGCTTTATGCTCCGTAGTTTTTTCCTTTAGAATTAGTTGACATACGGTGTGCTATTTGATTCGATTTGACTCGTTCATAGGTTGGTCTGAGGCAAGGGATTCTTTTAGTATTGATTCTCTCTCATTGAGGCGGGTATATTGCCTAGTCTTGGTTTGAGGGTATTTTTCTCATGGCTATGATATTTGTTACATGTTAGGGTGATGCACGTGCGAGGTGACGAGCGTATATGCGTTCACCATGGTTATTCATGATCTGGGTGAACTTTAAGCTATTATATGCCTGTTTTGCTACTATTCTTCTTTGACCGCATTTCCTCCACTTGTGTGACTACACGAGATATTATCCATTTTAAAAATCATGTTTAGGCTATATGCTTATCTCTTTGAGACATGATAGGGCTATTCTTGCTATGTTGAGCTATTTGCTTTGACTGTTGTCGTATTTTCAATCATGATATGGTTTCTGCATGTTATATCTTCGTCTCTGTGCACTTTTTATATGTTATCTCACATGTTGTTATTTTCCATGTGTGTGACATGGGTTTGCACTAAGTTGTGGCGCGCTGTTCGGTATTTTGATCATTCGTACTATGAGATGTTGGTATATTAAGGCTTGAAGAGATTGATGATTGATCTAGGGCCATAGAGCCATGTGATATTGTTATTGAGGTGATGCTAGTGTCAAGGCCCCATATTGGGCTGAGTGATACTGATCGTAGACTTTTTATCCGATCAGTGCTTGGGCAAGAATCCGCCCCTCCAGGGTCAGGTACATGAGATGTGCTTAGCGAGGGATTTATGTGGGGAACCCCTGCAATGCTAAGTATGTGTGATGATTTAGGGGCATTGTGCTAGGCACCGTAAGAGTGCTAAGAGTATGATTGAGGGGTACTTGTGCCAGGCACTATGGATGTGCTGAGACCTTGTATACTTGATCATTTAAGCTGTGATGTTGTTCACTTGTCATTTATACTTGGCAAGCAGGCATAACGATGTATTTTCCTCATGCTAGTTGGTATTTGATGTCTCTATTTAATGTTTAGAGCTTGAAGTTGCAATTTACTTTGATAAATCTCTTTTTAGGTGATTTCCATGGAAAGTTGACAAATATACTTGAAAAACATGCTTATTTCTCCTCTTATTGTGATAGAGTTGAAACTGATATTATTTGAGCCACTTTTCCTTTTGCCATTGTTTTGTTGTTATTATTGTTCTTGGATGTTGAGAATAAGTATTGGATGTTGCCAAGATAGTCACTACATTCAGCCTGAGGTTAGGCCTGCTGCTTATCGAGTATTTGGGTTCGGTTATACTCATACTACACTTTGCACTTCATGTGCAGATACATGTGTTGTTGATTGTGATGATTGCAAATGAGTTATGCTAGGATTTGCTCGGAGGTTTCAAGCACTGTCGTTTCGTTCGTAGGCCTTGATGTCCCCTCCTTTATCTTATGTTCTGACTGTTTAGTCTTCCATACAATATTTTATGCTGTTTAGACATTGTATTTAATACTCAATAGCGTTCATGTAAACCTGATTTTGGTGTGTTTTCAGTTGTATCGTCATTTAACTTAGGTTACGTATGCTATTCCACAACTTGAGATTATATCTTATTGTTGTTGAAGTTTATTTCTTCATATTTGTTGTTGGCTTGCCTAGCAACTAATGTTAGGCGCCATCACAAATTTGGTAGAATTTTGGATCGTGACAAGTTGGTATCAGAGTAGTAGGTTCATATAAGTCTCAAGAGTCACGAGTAGGCCTAATAGAGTCTTGCGGATCAGTACTGAGACGTTTGTACTTATTTTTGAGAGGCTATAGGGCATTAGGAAAAGTTCCCTTCTTTCATTCCTTATCGTGCGATTTGATTGATCCAAGTCTAAATAATGTATTTTTATTCTCTCATAGATGGTGAGGACTCCTGCATTAGCTGGCAAATAGGAGCCCATATTTAGAGTCGAAGCCGCGAGAGGCAAGGGCAGGGGAACGGCTAAAGGTGCAGTATGTGCTCCAGCTAGAGGGCGTGCTAGAGCACCTTCTGTGGAGCTACCAATAGCTACAGTGGATGAGCATGCCTAGATTGGTGTGGAGTCGGTGGGACCAGCTCAAGTTCCCCAAGTTTTGTATGCTAAGCTAGTTGTTCATGACACTTTTGTGGTAGGTTTATGAGCTAGGTACAACCAATGGAGTTGAGTCCAATGGAGTTGACATCACTGCCTTTCAGATGCAGGGTTCAACCAATAGGTGGTGGCAGGTGTATAAACTGGCAGACCGGTAAGATCACTACCTCTTACTTGGGCTCAATTCTCCAAGGTCTTTTGGAGAAGTTTGTGCCCCACGCCAGGAGAGAGGAGCTGATGAGGTAGTTTGAGCACCTTTGATAGGGTCCGGTGTGAATTACTTAGTATGCGATGAGGTTTACCAAGTTGTCCTGTCATGCAACTATTTTGATTCCTTCTGAGGAGAGATTGAGGAGATTCATTGATGGTCTTCACCATAATATTCGCTTTTCTTTAGCTAGAGAGGCAGAGACCAGGACTTCATTTCACCAGGCTATGGAAATTTCATGTCGTATTAAGTACATCCGTATTGAGACTAGAGAGATGACAATAGCTAGGGACAAGAGTTCCTGACATTCAGGTAGCTTTAGTGGTTCCTTATCTGAGGCTGAGGTCAATTTGGGATAGGCCATTCTAGTAGGCCAGCTTACTATACACCATCACCTAGTTGAGGAGATTATGTGTAGTATTCATTCTGTGCATGTCCAGAGCAGAGTCCTCATCGCCCTCCATTTATTCAACTTATCCGATACTAGGTTCTTGTAGTGGCCATGTCGGTTGTTTTGTGTATTTTTTCCCCATTTCCCTATTTGATGTCCCCCGTATGCGTTTTTGATGTTTGGTGACTTGCGGGTATGGTTGGGGTTGGCTTTGGGAAGGTTAGAGAGTGATTGAAACACTTTGTTTCATTTTCGGAAGCTTAATTTGTAAGAGTTAACCGAGATTTGACTTTGTTGTAAACGACCTCGGATTGGTGATTTTATGGTTCAAATAGGTGCGTATGGTGATTTTGGACTTAGGCGTACATCCGGATTTGGATTTTATGGTTCTAGGATGTTTTAGCTCTATTTGTCGAAAGTTGGCAATTTGAAGGTTTGAAAAGTTCACAAGTTTGACCGGGGGTTGACTTTGATGATAACGAGTTCACATTGTTGTTCGAGACTTGGAACAAGTTTGTTGTGTCTTTTGGGACTTGTGTGCAATCTTAGGTTGAAATCTGAAATGGTTAGGCTTGAATGAGACGCTTGGCTTGAAGTTGGATGTTTATAAACTTAAGAGATTGATGTTGATCGATGATTCTTGGTTTTGATGGTAATTTAAGTGTTTTGAGCCTTTGGATGGGTTTGAGGGAAATGTAAGGACTTGTTGGTATGATTGGACGGTAACCTAGTGAGCTCAGGTGTGTTTTTGATGGGTTTTGGATCAATTTGATGTTAGTTGGCATTTCACGAGCTGGTGTGTTGCACCTGTGATGTATTGTGCGTAAGTGTGAGTCCACAGAGGTGGACAGATGATCGCAGATGCGAGTATGGCTGGAGGCTATAGGCTCCGCATATGCGAAGCTTTGGTTGGAGAAGCGAAGGCAGGTAGAATTGGGGATTTGCATAGAAGCGTGGGTTTCTCGCACCTCTGGGGTCGCAGAAGTGGAGTTGAGCTCCGCAAGTGCGAGGGGGGGGGAATTTTAAGTGAACTCGCAATGCGAGGGTTTGACCACATAAGTGTAGTCGAAGAAGCGATAGATTGTTCGCATATGCGAAAATAGCTGGGCAGTGTTACAATTTGAGGGTTTAGCTCATTTATCATTAAGGATTTGGAGCTCGGCTGGAGGCAACGTTTGTAGAGAATTTCACCATACATTAGAGGGAATGTGATCTCTACTTGATTTTGATATTATATCTTGATTCGCCATTGTTTTGTGCATTTAGAATATGGATCTGAAGGAGAAAAATTGGGGTTTTGGGTCTGAATAATGGAAAGTGAATAATTGAGATTTGAACCCAGAATTAGAGTTGGAGTTGGAAGAAACTTGTGTATTTGGAATTGTACTCGAATATGTAGTCGATATTTTTTAGTTTGGCCGGGTTTCGAGAGGCAGGTCCTGGTTGACTTTTTGGTTAACTTTGAGTTTTTAATTAACGATTGAGCCTTTATGCTCCATTATAGTTTTCTTTTGCATTATTTTGACACTGTGGTATATTATTTGACTAGATTCGAGTCATTCGGAAGTCGATTCGCATGTGAAGGTGTTTTTGGAGTATTGACTTGGCTCGTTTGAGGTAAGTATATTCCCTGGACATGGTTGAGGGACAAGTTTCTTGAATTATTGATATGGCTATTTGCCAGGGATGATGGACATGCGAGGGGCTGCAACCATGTGCGTGCACCAGGATAATCCGTGTTCGGGGTATTCAGTAGGCAATGTTATGCATTGTTTTGATATTGTGATTCTTGCTATCATTATTATTATGTTTGTATGACTACGTAATCTCGTGAATCATGCTATAGATCATCTGTAGGCTCGTTAATCATATTTGAAGATGATACTCATCGTTGTGTGGCGTAACTGTACTTGTATACTTCGCACATGCGTATTTTAGCATGCTATTCTATTAGTCTAGAAGTATGTGATGTGAAATCCATTAACTGTATACATGTGAATACTTGTATATTCTTTCTATGTTGTGGAATGGTTTGATAGCACGTGAGTTGTCCGTGCAGTGCATGGATAAGGATTCTTCCCCTTGGGTCGTCTGCTCATGTTTCTCCTTGTTGCCGTACATGCGGTTACGGAAAAACTGATCAGTGTTGGATTTTGTGTATCTTCTCTGTATGCAAAATTCCTTGGATGTATACATGATTTTACTCCGTATCTCCTCTATACGCTAGCTTCGTACTTGTCTACATGCCTTTTTATGCATATCTTCTTTATATGTCACTTCTATTGATGAAATGATAAATAGTACATATCTTCTCTATATGTCTCTCTCTGTGTGATTTGAGTTGTATATTTACACATATCTCCTCTATATGTTGGACTTTTTTCCTATTCGATGTTCGTGCATATCTTCTCTATCTACACACAGGCATTATCTGCAGTTATGCATAACTTCTGGTAGTGTTAGTGCGGGTTCGTATGTATTCATGACTTATGCAGATTTATCACATGAGTAGCATTGGTGATTCTTGCCACTACCTCTCCGAGGTTAGTCATGATACTTATGGAGTAGATAGGGTCAGTTGTACTCATACTACACTCTACACTTAATTATACAGATCCAGGTGTGGACCTGCTGAGAGTCGTGCGGGATCCTTGTTGAGTTGCTGAGAGGCGAGGTAGAGCTGCATCCCGATTGCAATCCATGGCGTCTTTGTCCATTTCTATAAGTGTTGTTATTATTCTGACCATATTTCTATATTATCAAATTTGAACTCCTGTTGTAGAGCTCATGATTATGTATTACTAGTTTTGGGAGATTTATGAATTGACGCAGTCTTTATTTATGATATTTGATTCTTATAATTATATATCCTATACTTTGTTATCATGTTTGATTATTTCTTTATGATTGACTTGCTTAGAGAGTGGCTTAGGCGCCACCACTACCGGTGGGGGTTTTTGTGTCGTGACAAGTTAGTATCAGAGATCTAGGTTTATAGGTTCTACGGGTTATAATAAAGTTTAATAGAGTCTTGCGGATCAGTATGGAAACATATGTACTTATCTTCGAGAGGCTACCAAACTGTTAGGACAAACTTATCTTTCTTTCATTCTCTGTCGTGCTGATTTGTTTATGTTGAATACTGAATGTTTGATGTTCTATTCTATCACAGATAGCGAGGACACATTTTGCCGAATCGGCTGAGCAGGTACCAGTGCCCATTATTAGAGCCGCGAGAGGCCGGGGCGGAGGTAGAGGCCAAGGTGGGGCACGTGCTGCACCTAGAGCAATTTCTAAAGAAGCCACTATGGAGCCACTAATCGCTCCTATCGTGGAGCAGGTTTTGGATTATGTTGAACCGGTGGGACCAGCTCAGGTTCCGGAGGCAATATTGCTATGCTTGGTATTCAGGAGACGTTGGCTAAGATTCTAAGTGTGTATACGATTTTGGCTCAGGCGGGTGTGATACCGGTGGCACCAACTACCTCATAGGCTAGGGAAGGAGCCTAAACTCCCGCCGGATGCACACCCGAGCAGTTGGCTCAAGGTTATCAGACACCGGGTGTTCCACCAGTGCAGCTAGTCATCACAGCTCAGACCGGGATTGGACCGTCCTTGACTGCTGAAGAGTAAAAGAGGCTAGAGAGAATTCAGAGACTCTATCTTCCTCATTTTGTTGGAGATCCTACTGAGGATGCACATGGTTTTCTTGATTAGCGTCAACGGATTCTACGCACTTTGGTTGTAATGGACTCAAATGAAGTTTAATTTACTACTTTCCAATTGATAGGGCCAGCCTACAGATGGTGGCAAACTTATGAGTTGAGTAGGACAACTAGCACGTCACCACTTACATAGCATCAGTTCTCAGTTCACTTCTTAGAGAAGTTTATTCCACAGACTCGCAGAGATGAGTTGCACTATATGTTTGAGCACCTTCGCTAGGCGGGTATGACTGAGACACAGTATGAGATGGCATTCACAGAGCAGGCACGTTGTGTAGTGTTCTTGATCCCTTCATAGAGGGAGAGGTTTAGGAGGTTCATTGAGGGCCTCAACTTTGGTATCTTGTATGGGATGGCCCAAGAGGCCGAGACTGATACTACATTTCATCAGGATATTAAGGTTTCCAACGCTTGGAGCATATTTGTAGGTAGGAGAGACAGAGGAGTGGGACTCCAAGAGGGTGTGTGGTTTTGGTGGTGCCTCATTTGGAGGCCAGGGACATCACAGTAGAGGCCATTGTTCAAGCCCGCTCAATAAGCTTAGCAGGCTCATTGTGGTTTCTCAGTCAACCACGGTTTATACAGTGCTCACCCAAGCCAGTCATCTTCTAGTGCGTTGCCAGCAGAGAGTTCACATCATGCTCTAACCGTTCAGGGTTCTTCGAGCGAGTATTCAGGTTCTCAGGTGAAATTATAGAGCCGATAGCCTCGCCAGGGGAAGGGTTTCTTTGAGTGTAGAGACTTGGGTCACCTCAAGAGGGATTGTCCCAGACTTTTGAGCAGTACACAGCGTTAGGGCACCCGGCCCATGGTTCTAGCGCCAGCAGTTACACCACCCGCATAGCCAGCTAGGGGTGGAGCTCAGTCTATTCAAGGTTGTCTTAGAGAGGAGGTCAGTCAGTGGAAGGACCGGCTCGTTTCTATGCATTTCTGGCCAAGCTAGAGGCAATTTCTTATGTGGTGACCATGTGTATTGTTTTAGTATGCCACTGGGATGCTTCAGTGTTATTTGACCATGGTTACACTTATTCTTAAATGTCATCACATTTGTTCGTTATTTGGATCTGCATCATGGTTCTCTTGATATTCCTGTTCATGTATCTACACCTGTTGGTGATTTTATTGTGGTAGATCATGTGTATCGTTCTTGTGTGGTTACCGTTGAGGGTTATGAGACTAGGGTTGATCTTCTAAAGCTCATCATGTTTGATTTTGATGAGATCTTGGGTATGGATTGGTTATCTTTGTATCATATTATTCTTGATTGTCATGCTAAGACCGTGACATTAGCTATGCGGGGTTGCCGAGGTTATAATGGAGAGGTTAATTTGGTCACATTCCTAGTATAGTGGTTTCATTTCTGAAGGCTCAACGAATGGTTGAGAAGGGATGTTTGACATATATGGCCTTCTTGAGAGATGTTAGTGCGGATACTCCTGTTGTTAAGTCAAATCCAGTAGTGAGGGAGTTTTTGGATGTGTTTCTTGCAGATCTACCGGGCATGCCACCCATATGGATATTGATTTTGGTATTGATTTGGCGCCAGGCACTCAGCCCATCTTTATTCCACCGTATTTGATGGCACCATCAGAGTTAAAGGAATTGAAGGAACAATTGCAAGAGCTATTGGATAAGGGTTTCATCAGAACTAGTGTTACACCTTGACGTGCATCGATACTCTATATGAAGAAGAACCATGGTTCTATGAGGATGTGCATTGACTACAGGTAGTTGAACAAGGTTACCATCAAGAATAAGTATCCAATATCGTACATTGATGATTATTTGATAAGCTTCAGGGTTCTAGGGTGTTCTCGAAGATTGATTTGAGATTGGGGTGCCATCAGTTGAAGATCATGGCTTCAAACATTTCTAAGACGATTTTAGGACCTGTTATGTGCATTATGAATTCATGCTGATGTCTTTTGGTTTTTCTTAATGCCCTCGCAACATTCATGCATTTGATGAACTTTGTATTGTAGCCTTATCTGGATTCTTTTGTCATTGTGTTCAATGATGATATCTTGGTATATTTCCGCAGTATGGAGGAGCACGAGCATCATTTGAGGATTGCGCTACAAACATTGAGGGAGAAGAAGTTGTGTGCTAAGTTTTTCAAGTGTGAGTTTTGGTTCAATTATGTGACATTCTTAGGCCATATGGTGTCCAGTGATGAATTAAGGTGGATTCAATGATGAATTTAGGTGGATTCAATGAGATTGATGCAGTTCAGAGCTGGCCCGGACCTTCTACTGCTACGAAGATAAAGAGTTTCTTAGGTTTGGCTGGTTACTATCATCGATTTGTGAATAGGTTTTCATCTATAGCAGCTCCAATGACTAGATTGACTCAGAAGGGTGCTTTATTTAGATGGTCAGATGAGTGTGAGAAGAGATTTCAGAGGCTCAAGACTCCTTTGAGTATGGCTCCAGTTTTGGAATTACCTTTAGGATTGGGGTTGTACGTAGTTTATTGATGCTCCGGGGGTTGGTCTTAGGTGTGTGTTGATGCGGGTCAGTAGGATGATTTTCTATGTGTCATGCCAGTTGAAGCCCCATAAGAAGACTACTCGGTGCATGATTTGGAGTTAGCAGCTATTGTGCACGCACTCAAGATTTGGAGGAATTAAATATATGACATGTCTTATGAGGTGTATACTGATAATCAGAGTCTCCAACATTTGCTTAGACAGAAAGATTTGAATTTGAGGCAGCGGAATGGTTGGACATGTTGAAGGATTATGATATCACTATTTTTTGTCATGTGGGGAAGGCTAATGTGTTATTAGACGCTTTGAGCAGAAAGGCGAAGAGTATGGAGAGTTTAAGATTCATTCTAGTTGTGGAGAGGCCTTTGGATATATGTTCAGGCATTGGCCAATAGGTTGGTGAGATTGGATATTTTAGAACCGAACAGAGTCCTCGCTTATGTTGTTTCACAATAATCTTTATTTTAGCATATTAACGCGTGTCAGTATGAGGATCCCCAATTACTTGTCCTTATGGACATAGTGCAATAGGGTGGAACTAAGGAGGTAACTATTAGTGATGATGGTGTATTACGGCTTCAGGGTCGAGTTTGTGTTCCTAATGTCGATGACTTGAGGGAGTTGATGCTGGAGGAAGCTCATAGTTCATGGTATTCTATTCATTCAAGTGCTATGAAGTTGTATCATGATTTGAAGCAGCATTATTAGTGAAGAAAAAAGAAGGACATTGTCAGACATGTTTCAAGGTGTTTGAATTGTCAACATGTTAAATGTGAGCATCAGAGACTAGGAGGTTTGTTTAAGAAGATTGATATACTGGAGTGATGTGGGAGCGCATTACTAAGGACATTGCAGTAGGGTTGCCATGGACCTTGAGGAAATTTTATTCCATTTGGGTCATTGTTGATCGGTTGACCAGGTCACCACATTTCATTCTGTTTATGACTTCCTACACTTCAGAGTAATTGGCTAAGATCAAAATCCCATATATTGTTTGCTTGCATGATGTACTTGTTTCTATCATCTTGTATCGCGACAATTAGTTTACAGTGCATTTTTCGAGAGCTGTGTAGCGTGAATTGGAAATACAAGTTGAGTTGAGTATAACATTTCATCCTCAGACAGACAAGCAGTCTGAACGGACCATTCATATCTTGGAGGATATGTTGAGGGCCACCATGTCGTTCTCCTATTGTTTGGTTTAAGCCCGAGGAGGAAAGGGTGTTGGGCAAAGACTTGGTTCATGATTCTTTTGCTAAGGTAAAGTTAATTCAGGAGAAGTTTCATACAACTTAGTCTAGGCAGAAGATTTATGCAAATAGAAAGGCTCGTGATGTGGCGTTCATGGTGGGTGAAAAGGTTCTACTTAGAGTTTCGCTTATGAAGGGCGTGATGAGGTTTGGGAAGAAGGGAAAGTTGAACATGAGATTTATTGGTCTATTTGAGGTTCTGGAGAGAGTGGGAGAGGTGTCTTACAGGCTTTCTTTGCCACGCAGCTTGTCTAGAGTTCATCTAGTGTTTCATGTTTCCATCTTTGGAAGTATTACGAGGATCTTGGTACAGTTGGGAAAGGATTTGACTTATGATGAGGAGCTGGTGGTCATTATGGATAGGGAGGTTTGGAAGTTGAGGTCAAAAGATATTGCATCGGTAAAGGTTCAGTGGAGAGGTCATCGGTCGAGGACGAACATTTTTTAAGAGGGGAGAATGTAATGACCCGGCTAGGCGTTTTGTCTATTTTTTCCCCGTTCCCCTATTTGATGTCCCCCATATATTTTTTTTGATGCTTTGTGACTTGTGGGGATGGTTGGGGTCGGCTTCGGGAAGGTTTGAGAATAATTGGAACACTTAGTTTCATTTTTGGAAGTTTAAGTCATAAGAATTGATCAAGGCTTGACTTTATTGTAAACGACCATAGATTGGTGATTTGATGGCTCCAATAGGTTTGTATGGTGATTTTAGACGTAGTTCGTGTGTCCGTATTTTGATCTGGAGGTTCCTAGGATGTTTTAGCTCTATTTGCCAAAAGTTCGCAATTTGATGATCTGGAAAGCTCACAAGTTTGATTGGGGGTTGATTTTGATGATAACGGGTTCGGGTTATTGTTCCGGACTTGGAATACATTCGTTGGGCCATTTGGGAGTTGTGTGCAAACTTTGGTTGAAATCTAGATTGGTTAGGCTTGAAACGGATGCTTGGTTTGAAGTTGGAAGTTTATGAAGTTAAGAGATTGATCTTGATCAATGATTCTTTGTTTTGATGTTAAATTCGTTGTTTTGATCCTTTGGATAGGTTTGGAGGAGGTATTAGGACTTGTTGGTATGATTGGACGGGACCCCGGGGGTCTCGGGTGTGTTTTAAACGGGCTTTCAATCAATTTGATATTGGTTAGCAGTTCTAGTGCTGGTGTGTCGTACCTGCGAGGTATTGTGCAGGTGCGTGTTACAACTCATATTCGCGTACGTTAGATCATGTCGTAAGTTAGTCGATGTAAATACAAGGAGAGATTATCTTTGAGATGATAAGAAGTTAATCCTATTGGTCTTAAACGATACAAGGGTGTATAAGAGTGGTTAACAAGTATTAGAAGTTAACGAATCAAGGATGTTGTAACCCATATTTTCGGGTAAAACTCGAGCTGCTTAATATTCTCAAGAGGTCATGTTTTAAGGTATCTGAATCATATAATATCTATATCATAAGTCTTGAAGTCAAACGAGTTATGAAACAAAAGTCGACAAAAGTTGTCGCAACTTACGTTCATAATTTTACTTAAACTTTAGGTCAAATGTTACTAAGCTTGTCTCCAAATTTACTTGGAATTAGGGGGTGATATACCTGTTAAGTTGAAGATCTACAAGTCTAGTTTCCAATGCATTAAACCGTTTGTCGATACGATGTCGAAGTAGAGAGATATCCGCATTTTCGCGAGACTGCACAAGCAGCTCTCTATGGGGGCCACTTAGGCAGTTGAGATATATTGATATATATCAGACCCCTTAACTAACTCATTAGTTTTCATTCTTTTCAGACCCTAGACACCTAAAACACTCTCTCAAGGTTCTCTCATGATCCAAGACCCAGACAAAGGGCAAACAACACAAATAAAGTGTCGGGAGTCCCGTGGTGCTAGTAACTTTCTTGTTCTTCTTGTTGTTGCTGATTTTTATGTTATTAAAGCTCGTGCGGGAGGTTGTTTTAAGTGTTTTATGTTCTGTAAAATACTCTCTCAAGTTTTTATTATCAAACGTAGGCTATTTCAAGTCTTCTCAAGTGATTCTAGTGCCGAAAAATCCTAATTGATTGCTAGTTTCGCTTTCTTGTTCTTGTGGCAGCATTGGAAGGATATTTCATGGTGAATTAAGGTCAAATTGGAGTTTTTCTATCTGTTTAAAGGTAGGGAACCTCTTACTCTACATGTATTTAAGATTATCCAACTTGCAGATAAGTCGTTGAAGCTAGAACTTGTGAGTTATCTATCGAAAGGCTTGTTAGTAATGTTGTTGGTTGGTGGACTGTTTTGGGAGGCTTAATATGATTATTATTGATGTTGTTTGGACAATTTCGTGATTGTTTTATCTTGTGGGAAGTCATATAAATAGGGGAGGTGTTGTTCGTTTCATCATAGAATAGGTTGTGGTCGATGTAAAATAGTTACGACGCTTAAACGATAATGATAGTATCAATTCTCTTATTGGTTATTGAGGAGTCATGACATTTGCATAACTTGAGGTTGGACAGTATATACAAGGTATGTATGGCTACCCTTTTCTTATTTTGCACGACTCCGATTGTACATAATGCAATGAACAAGCTTCCAAAGATATTCCACTCTTAGAAGCTAGCAGTACTTACATTGTTTCCCTTCTTATGGAATGATTGATTTTGATGTTACTTCTCTTATTCTTATGTCATCAGTATTGTTGGTACTTCCTGATTCTTATAAGATTCTTGATGAAGAGTTAGTCCAAATAACGTGTATGGAGGATACCGACCTTACATCACTCCAAAAGGTTCAAAATGTGATTCCAATGAGTCCAGCATGCATCATATATATGTATCTATTTTAATCTACCGACCTGTGCTATTGTCAGCTGGGTGCGGCACCTATTGTGCAACCACTGATTAGTTAGGTTTTATTGAGCTCCACGTGGCCGGGTACGATTCTACAAAGCCTTATGATGGTCGGGTATGTTTTTACCGATCCTATTATGGCCGGGTACAATATGATGATGATGATGCTCACAAAGGCATACGTCTTTAATAGTTTATGTATGTATGTGTGTGTGTATATATATATATATATATATATATGTATCATGCATTTCATGTTAGTAGCCCTCAGAGGTACTCAGTTACAGGTTGTATATTCTCTATCCCTGTCTACATTACTGTTCTTATTTATGATTTCCTACCATACATACTTAGTAGTTTGTTTGTACTGACGTCCCTTTTATTTGTGGACGCTGCATGTCATGCTGCAGGTCCTGATAGACTGGTAGGTGAAGCTCCCCCACCACAGTGGGCTGCCTAGTTCAATGGTTATTGGCGAGCTCCCTTCTCCAAACTTGACGTGGTCTTGGTATGCACTTTTGGTATAGACATTATGGGTATGTCGAGGCCCTGTTCCGGCAATGCTGCAGCACTTATGTTCCTTTAAAGGCTCATAGATAGGTGTCGACTCATGTATAGTTTGGATTGCCTTGTCGGCTGATTGTTTTTGTATAGTCTCTCATTACAGCATGGCAGATCTTATATATATAGCCTCATGACAGCCTTTTTGGCCCATGCTACGCATGCATCTATCATTGTTGGTTGTTCATGATTCATGTCTACCATTTATGTTGATCTCACCGGCCCTTAAAGATAAAAAAAAAAAGGTTAGATAAAATGTACGTTGTTGCTCGGCAAGAATGGCCTGGATGCTAGTCATGACCCTCCAGTTTGGGTCGTGACAGGGCAAGTTCACAAAAGCGGATAGGTGATCTTAGATGCGAGTATGGCTTTAGGCTGGAGGGTTCGCGAATGCGGAGCTTTGGCTCATTTGCAAGTCCGCAGATGCAAAGATTTGGCGCATCTGCGAGTCCACATATGCGAGGATTTGTTTGCAGAAGCAAAGGCGGGTAGACTTCGGGATTTGCATAGAAGCGCAGATTATCACTCCTGCAGGGTAGCGAATGCGGAGTTGAGCTCTGCAAGTGTAATGCGGCAGAAATATAAGTGCACTCGCAGATGCGAGGTTTGGACCACATAAGTGGAGTCGCTGAAGTGACAGATTTGTCCGCATATGCGGAAACCGCCGCGCACTGTTTTAATTCGAGGGTTTAGCTCATTCATCATTATTTGGAGATTTGGATCTTGGCTAGAGGTGATTTTTGTGGAGAAATTTTCCATACATTGGAGGGTAAGTAAGCTCTACTTGATCTTGGTATTAGATCTTGAGTCCCTATAGTTTTGTGCACATAGAATATGGATTTGAAGGAGTAAAATTGGGTTTTTTGGACTAGATTTTGGAAAGTGAATAATTGAGATTTGAACCCCGAAGTGATGTTGGAGTTGGATGAAACTTATATATTTGGACTCGTTTTTGAATGGATAGTCGGGATTTGTGAGTTTGGACGGGTTTCGAGAGGCGGGCTTAGGTTGACTTTTTGGTTGGCTTTGTGTTTTTAATTAAAGATCGAGCCTTTATACTCTATTATTGTTTCCTTTAGCATTATTTGACATCGTTTTGTGTTATTTGACTAGATTAGAGCTGTTTGGAGCTCGATTAGCATGGGAAGGTGTTTTTGGAGTATTGAGTTAGCTCATTTGAGGTATGTATCTTTCCTAGACATTGTTGAGGGACATGTTTCTTGAACTATTTATGTTGGCTACATGATAGGGGTAGCATACACATGAGGGGTTGACCTTATGTACGTGCAATAGTTTTATCCATGTTCAAGGTAGTCTGTAGGCTATGTTATGCTTTTTATTAGATATTTCGATTCTTACTATCATGATTATTATGTCTGTATGACTACGTAACCTTGTGAATCATGCTAGAGATCATGTGTAGGCTCATTTTTCCTGTTTGAATATGATACTCACTCTAGTGTGGCGCAACTGCCTAATTGAGCTGTACTTGTACACTTCGCACATGCATACACCTTCACATCCTATTTTATTAGTCCAGAAGTATGTGATTTGATATCCATTGAATATATACATATATTCTTGTATATGCTTTCTGTGTTATGTATTGGTTTGACAACATGCGAGTTGTCCGTGCGGTTGCAGCATGTGGATAAGGATCCATCCCTCTAGGGTCGTCCGCTCATGTTTCTCCTTGATAACGTACACACAGTTATGGAAAACTAGATTAATGTTTGGGGTTTTTTATATCTTCTCTATATGCAAAATTCCTTGGATGTATATATGATTTTATTGCATATTTCCTCCATATGCTAGCTTCGTACTTGTATACATGCCTTTTTATGCATATCTTCTCTATATGCCGTTTTTGTTGATAAAATGATACACAATACATATCTTCTCTATATGTCTCTCTTTGTGTAATTTGACTTGTATAATTACGTATATCTCCTCAATTTGCTAAACATTTATTATGTTCAATGTTCGTGCATATCTTCTTTAAGTGCACTATGGGCTTTATCTGCATTTATGCACAGATTCTGGGATTGTTACTGCGTGTTCGTATGTATTCATGAATTGTGTAGATTTATGACGTGAGTATCATTGGTGATTAATGCTAGTACTTCTCCGAGGTTAGTCATGATACTTATGGAGTACATAGGGTCGGTTGTACTCATACTACACTCTGCACTTAATTGTGCAGATCCAGGTGTGGGACCTAGCTAAGAGTGCTGGAACTTTGTTAAGTTGTTGAGTGACAAGGTAGAGCTTCATCCCAATCGCAATCCTTGGCAACTATTTCCATTTCTATTACTGTTATTATTATTGTTGATTAGACAATATTTTGACTTGTACTCCTGTTGTAGAGCTCATAAGTCTGTATTACTAGTTCAAGGGGATTTATGTTTTAACGTATTATTCATTTATGATATTTGACTCTTAGACTTATATGTCATGTATTTTGTTATGATGTTTGATTATTGCTTTATGATTGGCTTACTTAGCAAGTGGGTTATACGCCATCACAACCACTGGGAGATTTTGGATCCTGAAAGTTTTTCTTGTGGATATTCTAGTTCACCGGGTCTGACACAGGCACCGTAGTCATTTTCGGTCAGAAGTTGCTATGAGTGTGGGAACTTGGGGCATGTTAGGAATACTCCCCC
>MCJB01049170.1:0-42113 GCA_002018475.1 Nicotiana obtusifolia | reverse complement strand
CCATTTTCGTAGAGAATTAGTGTAGCAGGGAGGTCAGACTAGGATTCCTATGCCGGTTACTACACCACCCACTCAGCCAGCTTTGGCTGGAGGTCATCCAAGATGTGGTCATCCTAAAGGTAGAGCTTAGTGCAGTATAGGTTAGGCAAGATGCTATGCATTCTCAGGGAGGACTGAGGCAGGCAGTTCTAATGTCGTTATTACAGGTATTGTTTTTGTGTGACATAGAGATTCTTCAGTTTGATCTTGGCTCTACTTATTCATATGTGTTATCATACTTTACTTCTTGCCTGGATATGCCACGTGATTCTCTTGCTATTTATGTTCATGTGTCTACATCAGTTGGGGATTCTACAGTGGTGGATCGAGTTTATAGATCATATACAGTCACTATATGTGGTTTTTTTACGAGAGCAGACCTGATATTGTTAGATATGGTAGAGTTTGACGTGATTTTGGGTATGGTATGATTATCTCCGTACCATGCTGTTCTTGATTATCACGCTAAGACCATGACGATGGCTATGCCGGGGTTGCCAAGGTTGGAATGGAGGGGTTCTCCTTGTTATACTCCTAAAAGAGTGATCTCATTTTTGTAGGCTCAATGGATGATTGAGAAGGGGTGTTTTGCTTATCTAACTTTTGTCAGAGATGTTAGTGTTAATACTCCTACTATTGAGTCAGTTCTAATAGTGAGTTTCTATATATGTTTCATGCAGACTTATGGGGCATGCCACCCGTTAGGGATATTGATTGCAATATTGGTTTGGCACCAGGCACTCAACATACATCTATATCTCCGTATGGTATGGCTCTATTATAGTTGAAGGATCTGAAGGAACAATTGCAAGATCAGTGGATAAGGGGTTCATCAGGCCTAGTATTTCACCTTGGGGTGCGTTACTGTTGGTTGTAAAGAAGAAAGATGGGTATATGAGGATGTGTATTGACTATAAAGTTGAACAAGATTACCATCAAGAACAAGTATCTATGCCACGCATTGATGATTTATTTTATCAGCTTCAGGGTGTTAGGGTGTTTTCTAAGATTGACTTGAGATTGGGGTATCACCAGTTTTAAGATTAGGGCTTCGGACATCCCTAACACGGCTTTCCGGACCCCTTATAGGCATTATGAGTTTTTTGCGATGTATTTTGGTTTGATCAATGCCTTAGTAGATTTCATGCATTTGATGAACAATGTGTTTATACCATATTTGGATTCTTTTTTCATAGTATTCATTGATGATATATTGGAATTCTCATAGCAAGGAGGAGCACGAACAACATTTGAGAATTGTGCTCCTGATTTTTAGGGAGAAGAAGTTGTATGCTAAGTACTCCAAGTATAAGTTTTGGCTGAATTCAATGGCATTCCAAGGCCACGTGGCGTCTAGTGATGGGATCAAGGTGGATAGAAAGAAGATTGAGGCAGTTCAGAGTTGGCCTAGAACTTCTACCACAACTGAGATAAGGGCTTTCTTAGGTTTGGCAGGATTGCTTTGCAGAGGTATTTTCATCTATTGCAGCTCCATGACCAAGTTGATTCAGAAATGCCCTCTATTTAGATGACTGGACGAGTGTTAGAAGCGCTTTAAAAATCTCAATACTACTTTGAGTACAACTCTAATTTTAGTATTGCCCTCACGGTCGAGGAAGCACATTGTCTATTCTAATGCTTCGCACGTTGCCCTTGGGTGTGTGTTGATGTAGGACAATAGGGTAAATGCATATATGTCGCGTCACCTGAATCCCCATGAGAAGAATTATCGGGTACATGATTTGGAGTTAGCAGCTATTGCGCACAAGCTTGGGATTTTGAGGTATTACTTATACGGTGTGTCCTGTGAGGTTTACATGGATCATCAGAGTCTTTGGCGTTTGTTTAAGTAGAAGGTTTTGAACTTGAGGCAATAGAGGTGGTTGGAGTTGTTAAAGAATTATGATATCACTATCTTGTATCATCCTGGTAAGGCTAATGTAGTAGCAGATTCCTTGAGTAGGGTGGCGAAGAGTATGAGGACTTTGGCATTTATTCCTGCTGTGGAGAGGCCTTTGGCTATTAATGTTCAGGTTTTGGCCAACAGGTTCATGAGATTGGATATTTCGGAGCCTAGTAGAGTTCTTGCTTGTGTTGTTGTGAAGTCATCCTTTTTTGAGCGTATCAAGGCTCGTCAATATGATGATCCCCATTTGTTTGTCCTTAAGGACACAGTGTAACGAGGTAGTGCTAAGGAGGTGACTATTGGTGATGATGGTATATTGTGAATTCAGGGTCGGATTTGTGTTCCTAATGTGGATAGATTGAGGGAGTTGATTCTTGAGAAGGCTCATAGATCGCGGTATTCTATTTGTTTAGGTGCTATAAAGATGTACCTTGATTTGAAGAAGCATTACTGGCGGCGGAGCATATAGAAGGACATTGTTGGATATGTTGCTTGGTGTTTGAATAGCCAGAATGTCAAGTATAAGCATCAGAGATCAGCTGGTTTACTTCAGAGGTTAGAGATACTGTACTGGAAGTGGGAGCACATTATTATGGCTTTGTGGTACGGTTGCCATGGACTTTGAGGAGATTCGATGCAGTTTGGGCCATTGTAGAAAGACTGATCGAGTCTACCCATTTCATTCAAGTCATGGCTTCCTACACTTTTGAGCAGTTGGCTAAGATCTACATCAGTGTGATTGTCCGCTTGCATGGTGTGCCTGTATCCATTAATTCGGACCGGGGCACTCAGTTTACATTGCACTTTTGGAGAGCCGTACAATGTGAGTTGGTACGCATGTGGAGTTAAGTACTGCATTTCACCCTCAGGAGGATAGGCATTGCAAGCAGACCATTCAGATTTTTGGAGGATATGTTGAGGGCCTACGTTATTGATTTCGGAGGCTAGTGGGATCGGTTTCTTCCATTAGAGGAGTTTTCATACAACAATAACTATCAGTCGAGCATCCAGATGGCTCCATATAAGGCCTTATATGGGAGGCTATGTCTCGGGTTGGTTGATTTGCTCCTAGTGAGCATAGATTGATGGGCATAAATTTGGTTTGTGATGCTTTGGATAAGGTGAAATTAATTTAGGAGTGACTTCGTACAGCACTATCCAGGCAAAAGAGTTATGCTAATAGGAAGGTTTATGATGTGGCTTTCATTGAGGGTGAGAAGGTTCTTCTTTGAGTTTCGCCTATGAAGGGCGTGATGAGATTTAAGAAGAAAGGGAAGTTGAGCCCTCGATATACTGGTCCATGTGATGTGTTGGAGAGACTTGGTGAGGTGGCCTACAGACTTGGTTTTCTACCCAGCTTGTGGGGAGTTCATCCGTTGTTTCATGTTTCCATGCATCAGACGTACTATGAGGTTTTGTCACATGTGTTGGATTTTAGTTGAGTTTAGTTGGATTAGAACCCATCTTATGAAGAAGAATGGGTGGCGATTTTTGATAAGTATGTTCGGAAGTTAAGGTCTAAGATAATTGCATCAGTAAAGGTCCAATGGAGAGGTTAACCGGTCGAGGAGGCGACCTGGGAGACCAAGTATGATACGCGAAACAGATATCCTCATCTTTTTGAAATTCCAGGTATGATTCTAAATTTATTTGAGGATGAATATTTGTTAATGAGGGGGAGAATGTAAGGACTCGGCCGGTCGTTTTGTGCATTTCTGCCCCGTTTCCCTATTCGCGTTCCATATTTATTGTTTGTTGTTTCATGACTTGCAGGGATGGTTGGTTTGCTTTCGGGAAGATTTGGGAGTGAATCATAACACTTAGTTTCCTTGTTGGAAGCTTAAGTTCTAAAAGTTGACCAAGGTTTGACTTTTGTGCAAATGACATCGGCTCAGAGTTTTGACAGTTTCGTTACGTCCGGATGGTGATTATGGACTTCGTCGAATGCCCAGAATTGGTTTTTGATGTGTCTAGATGAATTTGAGGTTAATTGCCAAAAGTTCATAACTGAATGTTTGAAACATTGATAAGTTTTACTCATTGTTGATTTGGTGGTTATCGAGGTCTATATTTTGAGCCCTGGGTAGGTTTGTATGGTAACTTATGACTTGTGGTCAAAATTTAGAGTCATTCTGAGTTCATTAGATACGGTTCGACGTAAGTTTGGAAAATAGAAGTTTGGATAGATCATTAAGCTTGAATTTAGGCCCAATTTGTAGTTTTGATGTTGCTTTATGTTATTTGATAATGTCCTTGTTATGTTTTGAGACTTGGTATGCTCGGCGGGGATCCCGAGGGCTCGGGAGGGTTTCGAACCACCCGAAACGATATTGGAGTAGGTTGGCAGCTACTGGTCCTGGTATTTCGCATATATGGAACTTTCGTCCATGTGCGAGGTTGCAGAAGCGGCCATTTTGCGCATTTGCGATGCCACAGAAGCAAGTAAGACAGCGCAAATGCGAGATTGACCTGGTCTTCGAAGTCCATAGATGCAAATGTTTGAGCGCATAAGCGCTTGAGCACATCCGCATAGAGTGTGCAGGAGAGGATCTGATAGCATCCTAGGAAGCTCAACACTATTCAAGGACAAGGATGAAACTTTAGAATCTCAAAGAGAGCCCCTAACAAGATGTTAAGCTAAAGAGCTGCAAAACAAGGTCATCCGACTTCAAGTGCAAACAAAAAAGTTGTTAATTGGGAGGAAGAGCTCAAGGATAAAGTATGTGAATTGGTTAGGTGTTACAATTGTTTTATGGCCCAAATTTATATCCAAGAAGAGGAGTATTGGATCCCAAGAGACATCATTTGAAGAAGGTCCTAATCACTCCACTTTTGGACCAATTTGGCACCTAAAATGTATCCAAACTTGCAGCCCATGAAGTCCTATATAAAGCCACATTTTTATAATATAAAAAGGACTTACTTGATGTCCAAGAAGGTTATAATAAGAGTGCTAGATGATGAGTGCAAGTTGGTGCCAAGTTGCTTGCAAATTTCCTTCAAGATTTCCAAGATCCTATCCAAGGTTGGTTTTTGGGACTTTCAAGATCCTATCCAAGATTGGTTTTAACTTATTTTCATATATTTTCAGACTATATTTACTGCTTTCCTAGGTAGTTAAGGTTATGTTTTCCTTTTCCTAAGATTATTGAAATTAATTTCCAAGAATGACTTGGTTTTTGTTTCCCAGTATTTTTCCTTTTCCTTAAGGTAATAAGACTAGTTGTCCAAAGTAGTTTAGGACTTTATTACCATATTTTTTAGATAGTCTTTCATGACCCCCTCTCTATATAAAGGGATGTCTTATTTGTTTTTAGACTTAGATTAAGACATATTATTATCACTAAAAAATTATAAGATTTTTCTTGCACTCTTGTGTGTGGCTACTCTTGGATTTATTCTTCAATCTTCAAGGCTCAACTTAAGGTGGTAAGATAAATTCTTCGAAATCTTAGATCATTTCTAGGTATTCAAGAAAGGTGATAAGTTTAGGCTTATTGTTGTTCTTGTTATTCTAAAGGGTCGGGTTTCACAATCTATCTCTTGTTTTTAATTCTCTATCAAAGCGATTAGTTCTTCGTTAGCTAATTGTTTAGGATTCAACTTCAAGAATAGACGTCTTGAATTCAAGAAACTCTTTCTTGAATTCAATATATCTTTAATTTCTGTCTTCTTTTTCGTTTCTCTATTTTCTTTTAGTTTCCGCACGTTTTCTTGATTTTCTTATTTTTCTTTAGTAATTCTTGAATCCTCTATCGTGTTGTTATCATCCTAGGAAGCTCAATACTATTCAAGGACAAGTATGAAGCTTTGGAATCTCAAAGAGGGCCTTTAACAAGATGTCAAGCTAAAGAGCTGCAAAACAAAGGTGATTAGTTCTTCGTTAGCTAATTGTTGTTGTTAGGATATAACTTCAAGAATAGATCTCTTGAATTCAAGAAACTCTTTCTTAAATTCAATCTATCTTTAATTTCTATATTCTTTTCATTTTTCTATATTCTTTTAGTTTCTGCACGTTTCTTGACTTTCTTTTTTTCTTTTGTAATTCTCGGACCCCTAACACGTTGTTATCAGGATCTTGTAGAAGCGAAATAATGTCGCAAAAATGACAGGCCAGTAACTTAAGTGTATCTCGCATTTGCGAGGATCCTGTAGCAAAAGCGACGAGAAGAAGTGGCCAGAATGTCCGCAGAAGCAGAATTCACTAGCTTCATATTGTATTCGAGGGTTAGATTCATTGTACCCTATTTTGAAATTGGGAGCTAGGATTGGAGTGATTTTTGAGGTGATTTTCATCCACGTGGATTGGGTAAGTGTTCTTAACTCGGATTTGATTATTATTCATGATTCTATCTTCAATTTTGGAATTTGATTGGTGAATTTAAGGAAGGAAATTGGGGGTCTTTGTAAGAAATTTTTGACAGTGAATAAATAGGATTTGAACCCCGATTCGGAGTCAGATTTAGATGAAACTTGTGTGGTTAAACTCGTATTCGAATGGGTATTCGGGATTTATGAGTTTTTTGG
The DNA here is from genome assembly GCA_002018475.1 of Nicotiana obtusifolia. Taxonomy (NCBI): domain Eukaryota; kingdom Viridiplantae; phylum Streptophyta; class Magnoliopsida; order Solanales; family Solanaceae; genus Nicotiana; species Nicotiana obtusifolia. The sequence continues at coordinate 35,641 of MCJB01049170.1, read as the reverse complement.
GTTCCAGGAAGTAGGCTCGGGCTGAATTTTTGGTTGACTTTGTGTAATTGATTAAAGATTGAGCCTTTATGCTCTATAGTTGTTTCCTTTATGCATTATGTGACACCGTGCTGTGTTATTTGACTAGATTTGACCTATTCCCATTTCACTCCGAAAGTCACCCGAACCAAAGTCAAACACCTCTGGCAAGTCACATAACCACAATACAACATAGAAGAGGCAACAAAAGGAGGAATGGGGCTAAAATACTTAAAACGACCGGCCGAGTCATTACATGGAAAGTTGTTGTCAGTTGTATTGTTGAGTTCTATTATGAGGGTTTACATGGTTTAAATTTGAGGTTTCATTATTTTTATTTCCGTAATTTTTCTCTACATATTAGACTTACTTAGTATTAGAGATTAGGTGCCATCACGACATCTTAAAGTGAGAATTTGGGGTCGTGATAACAACCTCCCCTCCCACTCACACAGCCCACGACGCCATACTTTCTCCTCAATTAGAAAACAACATACTCCTTCCTGGTTTCACTCTTCATACATTCACAATTTCATCTATGTGAATACGTATGCGAATTTGTCGTTCAACTTTATGAATTCATTCTAATTTAATTGTACATACGATTAACAATTTACAGTATAAAAACGTTCTAGAACTTTTTGCAACAATATAAATATCAACCATGTCCCAAACAACAAAATAGTTGGAATATATCTCTCCCGTGTGCTCATGTGATCACAACTATCTAAGTCTTATACTTTGTTTGGTCAAGCGGTAGAAATCATTTTATTTTGACAAGTACTTTTCTTCAAAAGTGCTTTTAAAAAAATTAATTTTTGAGAAAAACCGTTTGTGGCTAATCAAATTTTTTTTCCAGAAAAATCTGCCGCCACTATCCTTCGGGTACGCACTGTATAACCTACTCACAGTAGCTCGCAAATCACACAGGAGATGTAAACCGCACTAGGCAAGCCCAATGTGACGAGCTTTGACTGAAGAAGTTGTTGATGAAAGGAATCGATCTCAGGTCTTTCAAGCTTTTCAGAAAGTGCTTTAAAGTCAAATTACGAATAAGAACACAAAAGGAGTTACTTAATAATTAATATTGTATAAGTAGATAAATAATCATAAATATTTATTATTAAATACAATAATTAAATATTTTTATTTTTTTAAGAAAAATATAAAAATAAAACTAAAAAGTACTTTATTCTTTCAAGATGATTTAATATTTATCAAAAAATCAATCAATAAAAATGAAAATTCACCCAAAAAGTCATTATATATTACTTCATAATTTAAACTAAATTTTGGTATATATAATATTTTGCTAAGCGTATTTTTTGTAAGAAAAAAAAATTCAAAACTGTTTTTGTGGGGAGAAGCTATTTTTTCTGTTTCTCAAAAGTTACTTTTGCTTCCTCCCAAAAGCACTTTTTCTTCCCAAATGCCATAACTTGAGGAGGAAAAACACTTTTGTTTTTAGAGAAAAGCACTTTTAGCCCTAGAAAAAGCTTCGCCAAAAAGGCTACTATTGATTTTATGGATACACCAAACATTCGTTATTACTTATTATTATACATTTTTCTCTACGTTATGTACTCTTAGGTTAGTTGAAAGTTTTATCTCATATGTTATAGGTTTCGGCAAGTATTGTATTACATATCCTCATACATTTTATTGCAGCTACCTATCATTAGCTATATATGAAAATTAGTAAATTTACCCGTGTTTCGTGCCGTCATAAAAGACCTTATTGATTTTACAAAATGATCTCCTTTTTAAATCCTGAATATAAAATAATGTGTGAAAATCATATACATTTTTAAAATCAGACTCATCCTTCAACTATGAATAATTATCATTTTCCTCCTTTAATCCTACGCAATATTTACTTTACCCTTTTTATTATAATACCTTTTTATATAAGCTAGATATATTATTTTTGTGTAGGCATTTATTAATATTTAATTAATATTATATCTTATTACATAATTTAATTTAAGTTCATTAACATTATAAATAGAATAATAATATGATGAATTTATTATGAAATCTATGGTTATTTTTTATGATTATTATTTTAATATTACATATATTAAGTATGCATATAATGCATGTGAGTGTGTATGATTTCAAGTTTTAATTTTTCTTTTAGTCTCCGTTGCGTATATAGATTTTTAAGTTTTGATTTTTATTAATAGAAATCTTTTGCAATTATAACATAAAATTTATGAAAAATGTAAATAGATGAATTTTAAGAATTTATTACAAAATATACTTATATTTTTCACCCATTATGTTTATCCTGCATTATATAATTTATAAAATCCTCACTCTCTCTTATTCTCATTTTTATAGATAGATTGGGTTTGACTGCTAGTAAATAACATTATTAATATGAGAAATTACTTATTTTAATTTTTTGTCATTTGTTTCATTATTGAACATCATTAATTTATATGTTTGATAACTGCTTCTTACTTTTTTTTCTTTCAAAAATAATATTTATTTCTCCGTATGTAAGTCCATAATATAGATTAAGATAAATAAAAATATATCTTATATTAAAGAAAGAAAAAAAAAGATAAAAAGTTATAAAGAATAAAATAGGCATTTTTAAAAAGTCAACTTTGATATGAGGAGGAGAATGATAATTGTTCAAAGCTAGAGGATGAGTTTAATTTTTAAAGACAAATTTGGGAGATGTAAATAATTCCTACCTTAAAATAACCTTAAAAAGTTAATTTTTCCGAAAACTAAATTTGTTGGAGCAATAATCCTTGATCAATTTTATCTCTATACTGGGGAGACGTATTAGCGGTTCGCCAAAATAAATTTATCGTAGAAATGGTTCCGGCGGTAACTATTGTAAAGATAAGGTTTCCGTGTAGCATTGCGTGGTTCTCAATAACTTTTACTTTTATATGTTAAAGATTTCTCTTAGCCTTCAAATTAATCATGTTGTTTGGTGAAAAATACACTATTACATTGTTGTACTTACTGCAAAAAGGGTTTAATTAGTACGTGTAACGACCCGACCGATTATTTGTCTTAGCATTCCGTTCGGTGGTTTAAGGTCTTGAGAAGCTTCATATTATGTATTAAAACTTGCGTGTATGGTCGATTTTGGATTTCACACGTTTCGAGGTTGATATGAAAGAACGATTCTTGATTTACAAGCTTAAGTGGTAAGAGTTGATCAGAGTTTGACTTTTGTGAAGACGACTCCAAATGGTGTTTTGGTGATTCCAATAACTTTGTATGGTGATTTTGGACTTAGGCGTATGTCCGGATTTGAATTTGGAGGCCCGTAAGTTGATTTGATGATTTTGGCGAAAGTTGAAAAGTTGAATGTTTGTAAGTTTGAGAGGTTTTATAACGACCCGGCTGGTCGTTTTGAGAGTTGTAGCCTCGTTCCCCCATTTACTGCTCATTTTGTACTTTATAGCTGTCATGTGACTTGCCGGGGGTACTCGGTTGGGGGGTCTGGAGAGATTTCAGAATGAATTGAGACACTTAGTCTCGTGGTTGAAAAGCTTAAGTTGAAATGGTCTACTGGATGTTGACTTATGTGTAAACGACTCCGGAATTGAGTTATGAAGGTTTTGTTAGCTCCGTTGGGTGATTTTAGACTTAGTAGCGTGTCCGAATTATGATTTGGAGGTCTATAGTGGAATTACGCTTGGAATGGCGAAAGGCAAATTTTTGGAAAGTATGACTGGGAGTGGACTTTTTGATATCGGGATCGGACTCCAATTCCGAAAGTTGGAGTACGTCTATGGTATCATATATGACTTGTGTTCAAAATTGGGGTCAATCGCACGTGATTTGAATTGCTTCGACGTCGTTTGTAGAAGTTGAATTTCCTTAGCTTCAATAGGCTTGAATTGGGGTGCAATTCGTGTTTTTGAAGTTGTTCGAGGTGATTTGAGGGCTCGACTAAGTTTGTATCGTGGTTTAGGACTCTTTGGTATGTTTGGTTAAGGTCCCGGGGCCTCGGGCTGATTTCGCATAGTTAACGGATCGATTTTTAAGTTTGAAAGATTGCTGAAGCTGAAGCCTTCTGGTGCAATCGCACTTGCGGAACAATGGACGTAGGTGCGGTCTTGTAGGTGCGAGATGTGGGGCGCAAATGCGGCCAGACTTGGGAAGGACAGTGGTCGCCGGTGCAAAGATTTTTCCGCACCTGCGTGGTCGCAGGAGCGGAGTGATGGGTGCAGAAGCGGACGTTGCGCAGGTGCGATGAGCTATTCCGCACCTACGATTGCGCAGATGTAGGGAAGAGGACCGTACAAACGGAGGCCCATCTCTAGTGGATCACCACAGAAACGGGTCTTTTGTCGCTTCTGCGACGCCGCAGATGCGCTAAGTGTCTGCAGAAGCAGAAAGCCCTGGCAGATTATTTAAACAAGGGTTCGCGATTTTGGCTTCATTTTTAGCTTGGTGGAAGGCGATTTTTGGAGAGATTTTCACGTGGGTACTTGGAGTAAGTCATTCGTACCTAATTTTGATTAATTTTCATGATTATGCCTTTAATTTCGCCATTAAATTAGTGAATTGGGGTGGAAAACTAGAAAAAATATAGAAAAGTCCTTAGGCTAGATTTTGAGGTTTTGATTGGGATTTCAGTATCGGATTTGAGAAATTGTTATATGGCTAAACTCGTGGTCGAATTTGTGTTCGGATTTTGTGACTTTTGTCGGATTTGGAGACTTGGGCCGGGGGGGCTGGCTTTGAGCCGATTTTTGATTTCTGATTAATAGCTTCGTATTTTCTAGTGAAATTGATTCCTTTAGCCCATGTTGATTGTATTGTACTGTTTGTATCTAGATTCTGGACATTTGGGAGCCGATTTGCATAGCAAAGGTGTGTTGGAGTAGAGATTTTCTCGGATTGAGGTAAGTAACAGTTCTAAATCTGGTTCTGAGGGTATGAAACCCCGTTTTATGTGTCTTGTGGTTGGTTTTTAGGTGACGCACATGCTAGGTGACGAGCGTGTGGGCGTGTACCGTAGGAATTGGGACTTGGTCCATTCCATGAAATCGTATAGATGATTAATATGTTGATATCTGTAAATTCTTCACATTATATAGAAATTGAGCTGCAAGTCCTGCTAAAATCATGCTCAGGCCATGTGTTGGTACTGAAAGGGTCCTTAGAGGCCGTATTACATGTTAAATTGTTTGCTAAATTGCTGTTGCACTTAGTCTCCATTTTACTTGCATATCATATCTCAGTCTCTTTTGTTCCTTGTTGATATATTACATAATTTCTGTTTGGGCTGATTTTCATGATATCTGAGAACCTGAGTGACTGGCAAGGCTGGTGACTGAGTTGGGGCCTGATTGCCGAATTGTGAATGATATGTGTATATGTGGATCAGGTTACGCTCCGCAACGAGCCTTATGGCTACGTATATATGGATCGGGTTGCACACCGCAACGAGCCTTATTGCTATATAAATATGGGATCGGGTTGCACGCAGCAACGAGTTCTATTGATTTATGCCATGATTGGCTTGATATAGCGCTTCGGCTGAAGGTAATCCGGAGTCTGTACACAACCCCAGTGAGCGCAAGTACCCACTGAGTGTGAGTGCCGAGTTCATAGTGCCGAGTGCTGAGTGAATGGGAAGGCTGAGTGATTGTGGCCTTGAGATAATGCATTTGATATCATTACTGCTGCACTTAGCTGTCATGCATCACTATCTTGAAATATTTTGAAAGATATTACACTCTGATTCACTTAAACTTGTCATGAAGTAACCGTTTTGACCTGATTTATCGAACTTGAAAGCATGCCTACTCTCCTATGTTGAAATCACACTAATTGAACTATAACTGTGAAGCTCATCACACCTTTCAGTTCTTTATTTAGTGTTGTTACTTATTGAGTTTGTTGTACTCACGCTACACCTTGCACCTTTTGTGCAGATCCAGGTGCATCCGGTCACGGCAGTTGCTGAGTTGTGGAGTTCAATTTCTCGGAGACTATCGAGGTAGCTGCTTGGCGTTGCGCAGACCTTGTTTCTCCTTCCCTATCTTTCCACTTATTGTATTTAGTTTCAGATTATCATAGACAGTATTTTCCGGACATGTGATGTATAGATGCTCATGTACTCAGTTACTCCCCGATGTTGGGAATTTTCACGTTGTATTTTTGGTTTCTATCTCATTTATGAAATATTTTATTGTTCAAACTGCTTAAGTTCGTTTTCTGTTAAAAGTGTTAGAAATATTTTTAAATGTCAGCTTGCCTAGTACCACGATAGGCGCCATGACGACAGGTTAGGATTTTGGGTCGTGACAAGGTGGTATCAGAGCCTAGGTTACATAGGTCTCACGAATCATGAGCAGGCTTAGTAGAGTCTTGTGAATCAGTACAGAGACGTCTGTACTTATCTTCGAGAGGCTGCCAAACCCTTAGGAAATTTCACATTCTTGTCTTCTTATCGTGCAGATTTGTTGATTCCGGTAACTAAACTACTACATTCTATTGTACCACAGATGGTGAGGACACGTGCTACCGGGCAGGATGGACAGCCACCAGTACCACCAGCTAGGGCCACGAGAGGCCGAGGTCGCGGTAGGGGCCGTGGTAGGGGTAGAGGTGCAACTCGTACATCAGCTAGATTATCACCTGCAGATCCACCAATTGCTCCAGCTCAGGAGCAGGTTCCAGATATGGCTGAGCTAGTAGGGCCAACTCAGGCACCAACCGTGCCTATTGTGATTCCAGGCCTTCAGGAGGCTTTGGCCCAGATATTGACAGTTTGTACAGGCCTTGCTCAGGTGGTTTCGGCTCAGGCCGCACCAGCCACTTCTCAGGCCGGGGGAGGCACTCATACCCCTGCTGCCCGTACTCCAGACAAGGTGATGCAGGGACTCTAGATCCAGGGGTACTACCAGCCCAGCCGATTACAGTTGCTCTGGCCGCGGTGGTCCCTATTATGGCTGATGATGAGTAGAGGAGGCTTGAGAGATTTGGGAGGCTTCAGCCTCTATCATTTAGCAGTGCTGACTTAAAGTATACCCAAGGTTTCTTGGATAAGTGCCAACTAATGCTTCACACGGCTAGTATTCTGGAGACCAATGGGGTCTCATTCACTACTTTTCAGTTCATTGGGGCTGCCCTCAGATGGTGGGAGGCTCACGAGAGGCTCAGGTCAGTCGGTGCAGCACCACTTTCATGGCAGGAGTTCTCCGTTCTCTTCTTGGAGAAGTTCGTGCCATAGTCTCGCAGGGAGGAGCTGCGCAGGCAGTTCGAGCAGCTACGTTAGGATGGCCTGTCTGTGACGCAAAATGAGATTAGGTTTTCTAAGTTGTCCTGTCATATAGTTTTGTTGGTTCCCACTGATAGGGAGAGGATTAGGAGGTTCACTGACAGCCTCACATATTAGCTATGGTTGCTTATGCCTAAGGAGAGGGTGTCTGGTGCTACTTTTGATGAGGTGGTAGATACATTGCTTGGCAGATAGAGATGGTCCATAGTCAGAAGCAGGGTGAGAGGGAGGCCAAGAGGCCTCGTGGATCGGTGGTTTCAGCGATGTTGATTCTGGAGGTCGGTTCCACCATGGCAGGGTCGTCCTTATAGGCATGCTCAGGCGGCTCATCTAGTTCACCGTGATGTATCATCCAGCCATGGTTTATACAGTTTTCATCAGGGCTAGTCATCTCTAAGTGCACTTCCAGCTCAGATTTCGTCCCGAGCTCCATCGTCTCAAGTTTCATATATGTCGGGTCCTTTTAGCAGTTATCCCGGTGCTCGGGGCTCCCTTTAGTCCCTACTACCATTGTTAGATCGGAGTTGCTACGAGTGTGGGGAGCTTGGTCATATCAGGAGGCAGTGTCTCCCCCTCTTAGGAAGTTCAGCTCAGTATAGGAGTCAAACTACGACTTCAGCACCAGTTACTTCACCACCTGCCTAGCCTGGTCGAAGTGGGGCCCAGGCAACTAGGCGTCTCCCTAGAGGGGGAGGCCGATCAGGGGGAGGCCAGGCCCGATTCTATGCTATTCCTTCCAGACCAGATGATGTTGCTTCAGATGCAGTGATCATACGTATTGTCTCAGTATGCCACAGGGATGCCTCTGTATTATTTGACCCTGGTTCCACTTATTCGTATGTCTCATCGTATTTTTCTCATTATCTGGATATTCCCCGTGAGTCCTTAATTTCATATGTTCATGTATCTACGCTAGTGGGCGACACTATTATTGTGGACCGTGTATACTGGTCGTGGTGTAGTAACTATTAGGGGATTGGAGACTAGAGTTGATCTCTTATTTCTTAGTATGGTGGACTTTAACGTTATCTTGGGTATGGATTGGTTGTCTCCATGTCATACCGTTCTGGATTGTCACGCTAAAACCGTGACATTAGCGATGCCGAGGTTGCCGAGGATTGAGTGGAGAGGTTCTCTAGACTACGTTCCCAACAGAGTGATTTCATATTTGAAGGCCCAGCGGATGATTGGGAAGGGTTGTTTATCTTATTTGTCCTTTGTGAGGGATGTTGCTGCTGATTCTCCTACTATTGATTCTGTTCCGGTGGTGCGAGATTTTCCTGATGTGTTTCCTGCAGACCTGTCGGGCATGCCGCCCAACAGAGATATTGACTTTGGCATTTATTTGTTACTGGGCACTCAGCCCATTTCTATTCCACCTTATCGGATGGCCCCAACGGAGTTGAAAGAATTAAAGGAGCAGTTGCAAGAGTTGTTCGATAAGGGCTTCATTCGGCCCAGTGTGTCGCCTTGGGGTGCTCCTGTCTTGTTTCTGAAGAAGAAGGATGGTTCTATGCGAATGTGTATCGACTATCGCCAGTTTAACAAGGTTGAAGTGAAGAACAGGTATCCATTGCCACGTATTGATGACCTATTTGATCAGCTTTAGGATGTCAGGGTGTTCTCTAAGATCGACTTGCGTTCAGGCTATCATCAGTTGAAAATTCGGGACCCAAAGACTGCTTTCAGACTCAGTATGGTCATTACGAGTTTCTTGTGATGTCCTTTTGGCTGACCAACGCCCAAGCAGCATTCATGCACTTGATGAACAGAGCCCTATCTTGACTCTTTCATCATTATGTTTATTGAAGACATTCTAGTGCACTCCCGGAGTAGGGAGGATCAAGAGAAGCACCTGAGGACTGTGCTTTAGACCTTGAGAGAGAAGAAGTTATATGCAAAATTTTCGTAGTGTGAATTCTGGCTGGATTCAGTGGCATTTTTAGGTCATGTAGTATCGAGTGAGGGGATCAAGGTAGATCCGAAGAAGATTGAAGTAGTCCAGAGTTGGCCTAGACCATCCTCAGCTACGGAGATCCAGAGTTGTCTTGGCTTGGCGAGGTATTACCATTGATTTTTAGAGGGTTTCTCGTCTATTACAGCACCTATGACCATATTGACCTAGAAGGGTGCTCCGTTCATGTCGACCAAGGATTGTGAGGAGAGCTTTAAAAAGCTCAAGACTACTTTGACTACCGCCACAGTGTTAGTGTTGCCTACTGGTTCGGGGTATTATACGGTATATTATGATGCGTCACGCATTGGTCTAAGCGCGGTGTTAATGCAAGACGGTAGGGTAATTGCCTACCCGTCTAGACAGTTGAAGGTGCATGAGAAGAACCATCTTGTTCACGACCTTGATTTAGCAGTTGTTATTCATGCCTTGAAAATCTAGTGGCACTATTTGTATGGTGTCCCTTGTGAGGTTTTCATCTATCGCTAGAGTCTACAGCACCTGTTTAAACAGAAGGACCTTAACTTGCGACAGCGGAGATGGTTGGAGTTGCTTAAAGATTATGACATCACCATTCTCTATCATCCCGGGAAGGCCAATGTGTGGCAGATGCCTTGAGTCGCAAGGCATAGAGTTTGGGCAGTTTAGCATATCTACCAATAGCAGAGAGGCCTTTAGCCTTAGATGTTCAGGCCTTGGCCAACCAGTTCGTCAGTTGGATGTTTTTGTGCCAAGCAGAGTGTTGATGTGTATGAGTTCTCAGTCTTCCCTTTATGATCGTATCAGGGAGCGTCAGTATGATGAACCCCATCTACTAGTCCTTAAGGACACGGTTCAGCATGGTGATGCCAAGGAGGTCACTATTGGAGATGATGGTGTGTTACGAATGTGGGGTAGGCTATGTGTTCCTAATGTCGATGGGTTGCGTGAGTTGATTCTCCAGGAAGCTCACAGTTTACGGTACTCCATTCATCGAGGTGTAGCGAAGATGTATCAAGATTTGAGGAAGCACTATTGATGGAGGCGGATGAAGAAGGATATAGTGGGGCTTGTAGCTCGGTGCCTCAATTGTCAGCAGGTGAAGTATGAGCATCAGAGACCGGACGGATTGCTTTAGAGGTTAGAGCTTCCAGAGTGGAAATGGGAGCAGATCACCACAGATTTTGTAGTTGGGCTCCCACGGACTTCGAGGAAGCTCGATGCTATTTGGGTGATTGTGGACCAACTGACCAAGTCCGCACACTTCAGTCCAGTTGGGGCTACCTATTCTTCGGAGCAGTTGGCTGAGATTTACAACCGAAAGATTGTTCGCCTCCACAGCGTGATAGTGTCCATCATTTTAGAATGGGGCACGCAGTTCACATCGTAGTTTTGGAGAGCCGTGCAGCGAGAGTTGGGTACCCAGGTCAAGTTGAGAACAGCGTTTCACCCTTAGACGGACGGACGGACAGTCACTATTCAAATATTGGAGGATATGCTACGCACTTGTGTCATTGATTTTGGGGGTTCTTGGGATCAGTTTCTGCCATTCGTGGAATTTTCCTAACAACAGCAATCAGTCGAGCATTCAGATGGCTCCCTATGAGGCTTTGTATGGAAAACGGTGTAGATCTCCGATGGGTTGGTTTAAGCCTAGTGAGGCTAGGCTATTGGGTACTGACTTGGTCCAGGATGCTTTGGACAAGGTTAAGATGATTCCAGAGCGGCTCGCACGGCGTAGTCTAGACAGAAGAATTATGCCGACAGGAAGGTCCGTGATGTTACTTACATGGTTGGGGAGACGGTACTGCTCAAGGTTTCACCCATGAATGGTGTTATAAGGTTCGGGAATAAGCGCAAGTTGATCCCTTGGTTCATTAAGCCATTTGAGGTACTTCACCGAATTTGGGAGGTGGCTTACAAGCTTGCCTTGCCACCTAGTTTGTCGAGTGTGCATCCAGTGTTTCATGTGTCTATGCTCCGAAAGTATGTTGGCGATCCATCTGATGTTTTGGATTTCAGCACAGTTCAGTTGGATGGAGATCTGACTTATAATGTGGAGCCGATCGCTATTTTGGATCGGCAGGTTTAGAAGTTGAGGTCAAAGGACATAGTTTCAGTAAAGGTGCAATAGAGAGGTCAGCCAGTTGAGGAGGCAGCATGGGAGACCTAGCGGGAGATGCGGAGCAGATATCCACACTTATTTGAGACTCTAGGTACGTTTCTAGACCCATTCGAGGACGATCATTTATTTAAGAGGGGGAGGATGTAACGACCCGGTCGGTCGTTTTGAGATTTGTAGCCCCGTTCCCCCATATACTGCTCATTTTGTACTTTATAGCTGTTATGTGACTTGCCGAGGGTAGTCGGTTCAGGTCTAGAGAGATTTTGGAGTGAATTGAGACACTTCGCTTCGTGGTTGAAAGTTTAAGTTGAAATGGTTGACCGTATGTTGATTTATGCGTAAACGACTCTGGAGTGGAGTTTTGATGGTTCCGTTAGCTCCATTGGGTGATTTTGGACTTAGAAGCGTGTCTGGATTGTGATTTGGAGGTCCGTAGTGGAATTAGGCTTGAAATGGCAAAAGTCGAATTTTTGGAAAGTTTGACCTGGAGTGGACTTTTTGATATCGGGATCAAATTCCGGTTCCGGAAGTTGAAGTAGGTCTGTGGTGTCATATGTGACTTCTGTGCAAAATTTGGGGTCAATTAGACGTGATTTGATAGGTTTCGATGTCGTTTGTAGAAGTTGAATTTCCTTAGCTTCAATAGGCTTGAACCGGGGTGTGATTCGTGTTTTTGAAGTTGTTCGAGGACATTTAAGGGATCGACTAAGTTCGTATCGTGTTTTAGGACTCGTTGGTATGTTTGATTGAGGTCCCGGGGACCTCGGTTTGATTTTGGATGGTTAACGGATCAATTTTTGAGTTTGAAAGATTGCTGAAACTGAAGCCTTCTGGTGCAATCGCACCTGCGGAACATTGGTCGTAGGTCCGTGCTCGCAGCTGCAAGATGTGGAGTGCAAATGCGGCTAGACTTGGTAGGGACAGCGGTCGCAAGTGCAAAGATTTTTCCGCACCTGCGTGGTCGCGGGAGGAGTGATGGGCGCAGAAGCGGACGTTGCGCAGGTGCGATAGGCTATTCCGCACCTGCAATTGCGCAGATGCGTGGGAGAGGACTGCAGAAGTGGAGGCCAGCTCCAGTGGATCACCGTAGAAGCGGGTGTTTTGTCGCTTCTGCGATGCCGCAGATGCGGCTTAGTGTCGGCAGAAGCGGAAAGCCTGAGCAGATTATTTAAAACAAGGGTTCGCGATTTTGGCTTCATTTTGAGCTCGATGGAAGGACTCCGCATTCGCATAAGGCAAGTTAGAGGGGCAGGTTGTTTTGTTCCATGTGAATGCGTGGGAAAGGTCGCGTTCGCGATGAAGGCTTAACTAGGCAGATTTAAACGTTCAAAAACGTGGGTTTGAGTTCATCACATAAAAATAGATTTGGGAGCTCGGTGGAAGGCGATTTTTGGAGAGATTTTTACGTGGGTGTTTGGGGTAAGTGATTCTTACCTAGTTTTGATTTTCATGATTATGCCTTTGATTTTACCATTAAATTAATGATTTGGGGTGGAAAATTGGGGAAAATGGAGAAAAGTCCTTAAGCTAGATTTTGAGGTTTTGATTGGGATTGGGTATCGGATTTGAGAAATTGTGGTATGGGTGAATTCGTGGTTGAATGGGTGTTCGAATTTTGTGACTTTTGTTGGATTTCGAGACGTGGGCCCGAGGGGCGGCTTTGAGCCAATTTATGATTTTTGATTAATAACTTTGTATTTTCTAGTGAAATTGATTCCTTTAGCTCGTGTTGATTGTATTGTACTGTTTGTGGCAAGATTTGGGATATTTGGAGGTCGATTTGCGAGGCAAAGGTGTGTTGGAGTAGAGATTTGCTCGGATTGAGGTAAGCAACAGTTCTAAATCTGGTTCTGAGGGTATGAATCCCCGTATTATGTGTCTTGTGGTTGGTTTTGAGGTGACGCACATGCTAGGTGATGGGCATGTGGGCGTGCACTATAGGAATTGTGACTTGGTCCATTCCATGGAACCGTGTAGATGATTAATATGTTGATATTTGTAAATCACGTGATATAGAAATTGAGCTGCAAGTCCTGTTAGACATCATGCTCAGGCCATGTGTTGGTAATGAAAGGGCCCTTAGAGGCCGTATTACATGTTAAATTGTCTGCTAAATTGCTGTTGCATTCAATCTCCGTTTTACTTGCATATCGTATCTCAGTCTCTTTTGTTCCTTGTTGATATATTACATAATTTCTATTTGGGCTGATTTCCATGATATCTGAGAGCTCGAGAAACTGGTGAGGTTGGTGACTAAGTTGGGGCCGGAGTGTTGAACTATGAATGATATGTGTATATGTGGATCGGCTTGCGCGCCGCAACGAGCCTTATGGCTGCGTATATGTGGATCGGGTTGCACGCTACAACGAGCTTATGGCTATTTAAATATGAGATCGGGCTGCACTCCGCAGCGAGTTTCATTGATTTATGCCACGATTGGCTTGATATAGCGCTTAGGCTAAAGTAGCCCCTCCAGAGTCTGTACACAACCCTGGTGAGCGCAAATACCTACTGAGTGCGAGTGCCGAGTGCCGAGTGCTGAGTGAACGGGAGGGCTGAGTGATTATGGCCCTGAGAGGATGCGTTTGATTTCATTACTGCTGCACTTAGCTGTCATGCATCACTATCTTGAAATCTTCTGAAAGATATTACACTCTATTTCACTTAAACTTGTCCTGAAGTAACTGTATCCCCCTGATTTATCGAACTTGAAATCATGGCTACTCTCCTATGTTGAAATCATTATAGTTGAACTATAACTGTGAAGCTCGTGTCACCTTTCAGTTCTTTATTTAGCGTTGTTACTTATTGAGTTTGTTGTACTCACGCTACACCCTGCACCTTGTATGCTGACCCAGGTGCATCCGGTCAAGGCAGTTGCTGAGTTGTGGAGTTCAATTTCTCGGAGACTATCGAGGTATCTGCTTGGCGTTTCGCAGACCTTGTTTCTCCTTCCCTATCTTTCCACTTATTGTATTTAGTTTCAGATTATCATGGACAGCATTTTCCGGACTTGTGATGTATACATGCTCATGTACTCAATGACACCCTGATATTGGGAATTTCCGCGTTGTATTTTGGGTTTCTATCCCGTTTATGAAATCTTTTATTGTTTATACTACTTAAATTTGTTTTCTGTTAAAAGTGTTAGAGATATTTTTAAATGTCGGCTTTCCTAGTACCACGATAGGCGCCATCACGAGAGGTTAGTATTTTGGGTCGTGACAAGTTTGACCAGGAGTTGACTTTGTTGGTATCAATTTCGGATTGTGATCCCAGGAATTGGTATAGCTCCATTGTGTCATTTGGGACTTGCTTGCAAAATTTGAGGTGATTCCGGGTTGATTTGATATGATTTGGCGCGAGTTGTAGAAGTTGAAAGTTCATTAATTTGTTAGGCTTGAATTGAGGTGTGCTTCTTAGCTATGATGTTGTTTCCTATGATTTGAAGCCTCGAGCAGGTCCAGATTATGTTATGGGATTGGTTGGTATGATTGGACGGGGTCCCTGGGGCCTCGAGTGTGTTTCGAATGGGCGACGGGCCATTTCTTCAAGTTTTAGAATTGCTAATATTTCTGATGTCTGCAGTTCATCGGGTTCGCGGGAGAACGCTCGCGATCGCAAAGAGTTATTTGGCAGTTTGATGTTTTGGCTAGCGCGTTCGCGGAAAATTGAGGGGTGAGTTCATCGCGTTCACCTTTGTTATCTCGCGTTCGCATTGGTGTGAGGGCTGGACGGGGGAGCCAGGTGTTGCCTTCCTCGTTCGCATGTCTATCCCCGCGTTCGTGAAGGCCAGGGCAGGCATGGGTCGCATTCGCATGCTTAATGTCGCGATCGCAAAAGAGTAATTTTGGCAGCTTTCATTTTTGTTCTTTACGATCGCGAAGAATGTTCCATGATCACGAAGAGGAACACCTAGGAAGACTATATAGTACTCAATTTTGAGGGCTTTTGTTATTTTATCACTTTTTGAGTTAGAGAGATTGGATTTGGGCGCTTTTCAAGAGGATTTTCACCATTTAGATTGGGGTAATTATTTTTTACTCGGATTTGGTTATATTTCATGATTCCATCTTTATTTTTATCATTTAATTAGTGATTTGAATTGGAGAAATTATAATTTTTTGTAAAAACTTTCTAAAATGTGAAATGATGATGAAGGCTGATTTGATGTTGGAATTGGATAATTTTGGTATGGTTGGACTCGTATCGGAATAGGTGTTCGGATTTTGTGAGTTTTGTCGGGTGAGGTGTGAGCCCCAAGTTGATTTTTTGGGTTGAATTTTTGGTTTACAATAAAGATCGAAGCTTTATTATCCGAAATTATTTCCTATGGCTTTTATTTATGATATTAAGTTATTTTGGGTGGATTCGAGCTGTACGGAGGTTGTTTCACACGAGAAGGTCATTTTAGAATATTGATTTAGCTTATTTGAGGTAAGTATCTTGCCTAAACTTGTGCGGGAGAAGTACCCCTTAGAATTTGGGTTGATTATATTGTTTGAGTTATGTGGAAGACATGTACATGAGGTGACGAGTGTGTACTCGGCTTATATGTGGTAAAATTGATCGGTTTAGAGTCTTAGTCTGCTTTGATGTATTTAATTGAAGTTTTTAGCACATGTTATATCTTTTATTTGTCAAGTTTACTCTCGCACGCTTTATTTGAAGTTGTTAGCACATGTCATATCTTTTACTTGTCAAGTTTACTCATATATGCCTTATTTGAATTTGTTACCTCTTTTATTATAATGTGACCTCCTTTATTGTTGAGTTATTATTAATTGAAATTGTTGTTACCTGATATCCTTTCGTTGTCGGGTTATTCTTATGCATTTAGACGTAGTTGCTATTTCATGACCATCTCTTTCATTGTTATCTAATGTCATTCAATAGGATTTGAAGTTGCTCCATTTCATGGAAATACCATCATTATTGAGTTAGTTCTTAAACAGTTAATTGAAGTTGAAGTAATTGAAAGTCATCAACATGTTTTAGTTGAAGTTGTTGTTTAATAGTGTATTGTTCATAGTTGAGTTATTTTACCCATTTCATTTTTGTTGCTATTGAGATTTTGTGCATATCGTGGTTGAGCCATGGGCAATGTGTTGTTGTGATATTGGTATTGTTATTTTGGAAAGGTAGTGGCCGACGGGCACTTGTGGTAAAATTTGATGTGTCGTGTTGTTGTGATGTTAGCACATGTGAATTTTTATGTGGATTGATTGTGGTTATGTGGAGCATAAGGGTGGTATCTCACTGTTGTTAATTGTGCGGAGTGATATGGGTGGCTATTGTATTATTTCCTGAGTGGAGCGATACGGGTCACTATTATGCGGAGTGATACGGGTGGTTATTGTATTAAATGTCGGGGCGGAGCAATAAGGGTGGCTATTATGATGTTGTCAATATGGAGAGATGGGGGTGGCTATGTCAAGGATGATATGTGATAGCCTGGCAGCATTATGTTGATGTTATTCATGTGATGGTGTGACTTTCCTTGTGTATGTCATGCACCTTACGTGACTTGTTATGTTTTTTTCACTGAGATACTCGATGTCCTTGATATTACTTATTGACTTGGACTATATTAATACACTTGCACTAGCATACACCGTAGCATGCCACTTATACAAGTTCAGAAGTATGAAACTTGACATTCATTGATCATGCCCATGTATTCTTGTATTATCTGCTTCCATTGTGATGTTGAGCATGTGACCATGCTGGCGGGATTGTAGAATTGATCTTGTGACCACGCTGGGCGGATTGTGATATTGAACTTGTGACCATGCCGGGTGGATTGAGATATTGGCATGTGAGTTGTCCGTGCGATGGTGATTGATAATGTAGGCATGAGGTGCCGTAAGCATATGATTTGTGATTTAGGACTCGTGACTTGTGATTTAAAGATAAGGTATCTCGGAGTAATGTTGTTGTGAGACTTGTGTTAAAACGGCTTGATTAGTTGGTTGTCATTTGTTTTCCCTTATTTGGTTACATTGGCGCTTTAACGGTACTTTGATTACTTTACTGTTTATATCACAGGTTTAGTCCTTGTTGCCATTTACTGATTCACGCTTTCGTTATTAGCTTTACACTTATATAGTGACCAAGTTATTATCACTAGTAGGTGTCTCGACTTATACCTCGTCACTACTCCACCAAAGTTAGTCTTGATACTTACTGGGTACTGACCGTGGTGTACTCATACTACACTTTTGTACATTTTTGTGAAGATCTAAGTATTGGAGATATTGGACTCAAGCAGAGTTAGTTTCTTGATGGCGAGGATTCAAGGTAGAGCTATTTGGTCGTCGCAGTCCCTTGGAGTCCTTTTCCTTTTGATTGTACTATTAACCCGTTGTCCGAGCAGTATTATATTTTATTTTTTTAAGATATTTCTATGTATTCAACTAGAGTTCGTGACTCTGTATTACCTAGTCTTGGGAGGGTGTTGTGGTTATTGCCGTGTAGGCTGATTTCACCTTTATGTCAGTATTTATATTGAACTCTGTTTTAAAATATCATTGTTAAACTGACTTAGCTGTTGTAAGTAACGGCTCACCTAGTCATAGAGACTAGGTGCCATCACGACGCCTAAGGCGGGATTTTGGATCGTGACAAGTTGGTATCAGAGCTCTAGGTTGATAGGTTTAACGAGTCACGAGAAGGTTTAGTAGTGTCTTGCGGATCGAAACGGAGACGTCTATGCTTATCTTCAAGAGGCTACGATACTATTAGGAAAATTCCACTTCTTTCATTCCTGTCGTGAGGATTTGTTGATTTTGAAGTTTGAGCCTTTGTATCTCTATTCTCTCATAGATGGTGAGGACACGCACTATCGTATCAACCGAGCAGACATCCGCGCTCCCTGCTAGAGCTGCGAGAGGCTGGGGCCGAGGTAGAAGCCGATGAGGGGCACGTGCTGCATCTAGAGCACCTGCCAGAGCAGCAGCTGAGTAGCCACCAGTAGCTCCGGTTAGGGGCAGACACCGAAGGTGCCTGTTGCTACCCCCAGACTTGGGAGACTTTGGCATAGTTGCTGAGCATGTTTGGTACATTGGCTCTGGTGGGATTGATCCCAGTTGCACCAGCTACTTCGCAAAATGGGGGAGGAGCTCAGACTCCCGGTGCCTGTACTTTAGAGCAGCGGGATCACATTGGTAAGGTTCCGGGTATTATGCCGGTACGTCATGTTATTCTAGTTTAGCTTCTCTCATAGATGGTGAGGACATGCACTATCGTATCAGCCAAGCAGACACCCGCGCCCCCTGCTAGAGCTGCGAGAGGCCGGGGCCGAGGCAGAAGCCGATGAGGGGCACGCGCCGCAACTAGAGCACCTGCCAGAGCAGCAGCTGAGTAGCCACCAGTAGCTCCGGTTAGGGGAAGGCTACCCCCAAACTTAGGAGAATTTAGCATAGTTGCTGAGCATGTTTTGTACATTGGCTTTGGTGAGATTGATCCCAGTTGCACCAGCTACTTCGTAGATTAGGGGAGGAGCTCAGACTCCCGATTCCTGTACTCTAGAGCAGTGGCTCACATTGGTCAGGTTCCGGGTATTATGCCGGTACATCATGTTATTCCGGTTTAGCTTCTCTCATAGATGGTGAGGACACGCACTATCGTATCAGCCAAGAAGACACTCGTGCCCCCTGCTAGAACTGTGAGAGGCCGGGGCTGAGGCAGAAGCCGATGAGGGGCACGTGCCGCAGCTAGAGCACCTGCCAGAGCAGCAGCTGAGTAGCCACTGTAGCTCCGGTTAGGGGCAGTCACCGAAGGTGCCTGTTGCTACCCCCAGACTTAGGAGAATTTAGCACAGTTACTGAGCATGTTTGGTACATTGGATTTGGCGGAATTGATCCCAGTTGCACCAGCTACTTCGCATATTAGGGGAGGAGCTCAGACTCCTGGTGCCCGTACTCTAAGAGTAGCGGGCTCACATTGGTCAGGTTCCGGGTATTACGCAAGTATATCCTATTATTCCGGTTTAGCTTGAGGTCAAGCCAGGGGCATCTGTGAAGGAGCAACTGAAACTTGAGAGGTTCAAGAAGTATCACCCTCCTACTTACAGTGGCGCGATGCCAAGAATGCGCAGGATTTTCTAGAGAAGTGTTACAGTATTCTCCGCACCATGGGTATTGTGGAGGTGAGCGGAGTTGCTTTTACTATATTTCAGTGGTCAGGAGCAGCGTATCAGTGGTAGAACGCTTATGAGGAAGCTAGGACAGCTGATGCAGCACCACTCACTTGGACTTAGTTTTTAGAGATGTGTTTTGGGCGGTTTGTTCTCCAGACCCTCCGGGATACGTGGCGCACAGAAGAGTGATTCTTGATTTAGAAACTTAGGTAGCAAAGTTGACCGAAGATTGACTCAGATTATAATTTCGGGAATTAGTATAGCTCTGTTGTGTCATTTGGGACTTGCACGCAAAATTTGAGGTAATTTCGGGTTGAGTTGATATGATTCGGCCCGAGTTGTAGAAATTGAAAGTTCATTAGTTCGTTAGGCTTGAATTGAAGTGTGATTCTTAGTTTGATATTGTTTAAGGTGATTTGAGGCCCCGAGCAGGTCCACGTTATGTTATGGGATTGGTTGGTATGATTGGACAGGGTCCCGGGGGCCTCGGGTGTGTTTCGAATGGGCGACAGTCCATTACTTCATGTTTTAGAATTGCTGGTCTTTCTGATGTCTGCAGTTCATATCGTTCGCGGAAGAACGCTCGCAATCGCGAAGAGTTATTTCGGAGTTTGATGTTTTGGTCAGTGCATTCATGATGTTGTGTTCGCGTTCGCGAAAAATTGTGGGGTGAGTTCATCGCATTCGCCTCTGTTATCTCACCTTACGTGTAAGTGTGAGGATTGGACGGGGGCAGCTAGGTATTGCCTTCCGCGTTCGCGAAGGCCAGGGTAGGCATGGGTTGCGTTCGCGTGCTTAATGTCGCATAAGTAATTTTGGCAACTTTCATTTTTGTTGTTTGTATTCTGCTTTTATATGGCTTTTTGGTACTGTCCCTTCTTGTCTATATTTTCATTATTGTGGCGCTTATGCTTTCCTGAGCTGAGGGTCTATTGGAAATAGCCTCTCTATCCTCACAAGGTAGGAGTAAGGTCTGGGTACATACTACCCTCTCCAGACCCCGCGGTGTGGGATAATACTGGGTATATTGTTGTTATTATTATTGGACCGTATCGGAATGGGTGTATTGAATTTGTGAGTTTTATCGGTTTCTGAGGTGCGAGTCTGGAGTTGACTTTTCAAGTTGACTTTTTGGTTTTCATTAAAGATCGATGCTTCGTTATCTGAAATTACTTCTCATGGATTTTATTTATGATATTAAGTTATCTTGGCTAGATTCGAGCCGTCCGGAGGTTGTTTCACACGAAAAGGTCATTTTATTGATTTAGCTTCTTTGAGGTATGTATCTTACCTAATCTTATGTAGGGGAATTACCCCTTAGTATTTGAGTTGATTATATTGTTTGAGTTATGTGAAAGATGTGTACATGAGGTGAAGAGTATGTACTCGGCTTATATGTGACAAAATTGATCGGTTTAGACTCTTAGGCTTCTTTGATGTATTTATTTGAAGTTGTTAGCATATGTTATATCTTTTATTTGTCAAATTTACTCTCACATGCTTTATTTGAAGTTGTTAGCACATGTAATATCTTTTTACTTGTCAAGTTTACTCTTACATGCCTTATTTCAATTTGTTACCTCTTTTATTGTAATGTGACCTCCTTAATTGTTGAGTTATTCTTAATTGAAATTGTTATCACCTGATTTCCTTTCGTTATCAAGTTATTCTTATGCATTTAGACGTAGTTGTTATTTCATGACCATATCTTTCATTGTTAGCTTATGTCATTCAATAGGATTTGAATTTGTCATTTCATGGAAATACCATCATTATTGAGTTTGTTCTTAAACAGTTAATTGAAGTTGAAGTTATTGAAAGTCATTAACCTGTTTTAATTGAAGTTATTGTTTAATGGTGTATTGTTCACTATTGAGTTATTTTACCCACTTCATTTTTGTTGCTATTGAGATTTTTGTACACATCGTAGTTGAGCCGTTAGCTATGTTTTGTGGTGATATAGGTGGTGGCCTAAGGGCACTTGTGGGACGAGTTGATGTGTCATTTTGTTGTGATGTTAGCACATATAATTTGCTGTGTGGATTGATTGTGGTTATGCAGAGCATACAGGTGGCATCTCACTTTTGTTGATTGTGAGGAGTGATACGGGTGGCTATTGTGTTAAATGTCGGGGCGGGGCGATATGAGTGGCTATTAATTTGTTGTCAATACAGAGAGATGAGGGTGGCTATGTCACGGATGATATGTGATGGCATGGGCATTATGTTGATCTTATTCGTGTGATGGCGTGATTTTGCTTGTGTATGTCATGCACCTTACGTGACTTGTTATGTTGCTTTCAATGAGCTACTCGATGTCTTTGATAATACTTGCTAACTTGGACTGTATTAGTACACTTGCACAAGCATGCACCATCGCATGCCACTTATACCAGTTCAGAAGTATGAAACTTGACATTCATTGATCATGCACATGTATTCTTGTATTATCTACTTCCATTGTGATGTTGAACCTGTGATCATGCCGAGCGGATTGTGGAATTGAGTCTGTGACCACGCCGAGTGGATTGTGATATTGAGCCTGTGACCATGGCGGGTGGATTGAGATATTAGCACGTGATTTGTCCGTGCCATCGTGATTGATAATGTGGGCACGAGGTGCCGTGAGCATATGATTTGTGATTTGGGACTCGTGACTTGTGATTTAAAGATGAGGTATCTCGGAGTAATGTTGTTGTGAGACTTGAGTTATAATGGCTTGATTAGTTGGTTGTCATTTATTTTTCCTTATTTGGTTTCACTGGCACTTTAACAGTATTTTGATTACTTTACTGTTTATATCACATGTTTACTCCTTGTTGCCATTTATTGATTCTTGCTTTCGTTATTAGTTTTATACTTATATACTGCACAGGTTATTATGACTAGTTGGTGTCTCTAACTTGTATCTCGTCACTACTCCACCGAAGTTAGTCTTGATACTTACTGGGTACCGACCGTAGTGTAATCATACTACACTTCTGCATATTTTTGTGCAGATCCAAGTATCGGAGATATTGGACTCAGGCAGAGTTTGTTTCTTGATGGCAAGGATTCAAGGTAGAGCTGCTTGGTCGTCGCATTCTCTTGGAGTCCTTTTTCTTTTGATTGTACTGTTAACTCGTTGTCCGAACAGTATTGTATTTTATTTTTTTGAGATATTTCTATGTATTCAACTAGAGTTCATGACTCTGTATTATCTAATCTTGGGGGGTTGTTGTGACTATTGCCGTGTAGGTTGATTTCACCTTTATGTCAGTATTTATATTAAATTTCATTTTAAAATGTCATTGTTAAACAGGCTTAACTGTTGTAAGTAATCACCTTATCTAGCCTTAATGACTAGGTGCCAGCACGACAACTAAGGCGATATTTTGGTTCGTGACAGTACAATATGGAATAAGCTATTTATGCTGGTCTTAGAGCAATAGAACAACCATTACGTAGGAAAATAACTTGATGAGCATTGTATCAATGTTTTTCTTATTATATCATCTTTTAGCGAAGATATTTTGAACATCAGACTGCCAGACCATATTCAGTAAGAACCAACGATCAAAATGAATATTTATTGAGGAATATAAATCTAATTAATAACTAATAATAAAACTAATAGTTACAATATCTCTAGCGAAGAATAAATACACCTAACAGGAATCAAACATAAGGCACCAGTAATGTTTTCTCAAGGCACCTCATGCAAAATTGATCTGTATCTAATTCGTAATTGCATGAGAATCAACAAAAGGTCAGTAGCATCAATTTTAGCCACTTACACTTATATCAGAATATGTTGTCTACATAATACCTTTTGAGATGCGATCTTTCATAAATTTTATGTTAATACAAAATATTTCGTACTGCTCTTTTTTGTAACTACAATGACAGTTGAGACTCTTACTATGCTATCATTGAATCATTCAATATCTCCTCGTTCTAATTTGAGTACAAAGGAAAATAAGAGATTTCTTTTACTGCCCAAGACATGAAAAAGTCTTCAGGGTTCTCCTGGATCCTAGCATAGTTATCAACAACAATCATTGGGATAAGACTTCCACAATGATACAGGGTTCTTGAGGTTTCTCATCACCTTGCTTCCATATGTCAAGAAAATAGAGGAGCAATGTCAGATACAATAATGCTAATGAAACAGCTATAACAATGTCCATAAAAGATTTAGCACACAAAGCTAAAAATATTATGCCATTGTCATACTACTAATAACAAAAGCATAGCACAACACTGATACCAAAATGAATTTGAAGAACATGTGTAAATTATTCACTAATATGCTCCAAATGAGAATACGACTGACGATAGAGTTTACTATTATGCATGTACAGAAAAAAAGAATCTATGGAAAAAAGAGTATCGGAAGGTAAGAGTAATTACCTGCGGACCTTGAAAAGTTCAAGAATTTCAAGAATAATATTAGGATTTCTCTCTGATGGTGTTGATTCTAACGTCTTGTCACGACCCGAAATTCAACTAGGCGTGATGGCACCTAACACAACCCGTTAGGTAAGCCAGTTAACAATAAATGGGTTTAATTGATATTTATTAAGAGAAGAAATGATACTACAATTGAACTATTATACAAAGAATTTCCCAATGACTGGTAGTACAAATCATGAGTTCTAAGATATAGAGTTTACAAAGTTGGTTTAAAATGAAATACACCATCTGTATGAAATATACATGGACAGATCTAAAACATTAAAGCTACCACGATCAAGAGGCAGCTATGACTAGAAAGCAGGTACATCTTCAGATCCAGCTCCCGCCGTACACATCAGCGTCCAACATCTGCACGCAAGGTGCAGAAGTGTAGTATGAGTACAACCGACCTCATTTACTTAATAAGTAACAAACCTAACCTTAGGTTGAAAGTAGTGACGAGTTGGGATAAGGGTCAGAGTCCAACTCCAATAACCAGCAACAGTTCATAACAATATAATAAGATGGTACAAGAAATAACTCAGCAGGTTTACAATTGCGGAAAATAGGCCTGCTTTTCAAGTATATAGTAGATCCCAGATCTTTTCACCGAAAATCTCAAAAATATATGAATAAGTTTGAAAGCTATGATTTTCCCAAAAACCTTTCAACAATAAATAAGACGTTTCATTTTTAAATAGCATGAGTAAAATACATCTTTATGCCTATATGTCAATATACAGATGAAATCATGAATGTCACCAAAACCGAGTAGCATGAAGAAATGTATCTCTATGACTGTATCTCAAGTACGCATGTCAAATGCAATGCATCTCAACGATGAACTCATGTTATCACACTCTCAAAGTACTCAATCTTATTGTACTGTACGGGACAAGTCTAGCCCAGGGAAGATCCATCCCTCAATATAAATGTATAGGGCCATTCCATGCCTAGGGAACTCCATCCCAAATGTGAATATATAGGACAACTCCATGCCCAGGGAACTCCATCCCAAATGCGAATATATAGGCAACTCCATGCCCATAATATCTACTGTTCTCACTGTGGGGGTGCAGACTCCGGAGGGGCTCCTTCAGTCCAAGCGCTATAATAAGCTAGGTCCAGGCATAAATAAATAAACACATGCTGCAGCGTGCGGCCCGATCCCATAAATAGCACTCACAATCAGGCCCTCGACCTCACTCAGTCATCAATCTCTCCAGTCTCTCGAGCTCACAATTTCATGAAACTAGCCCAAAATGATAATATGATGTATCAATAAATAACGACAGAGACTGAGATATGATATGCAATTAATGAATATGACTGAGTACGAAACTACAATTTAAACATATGATTCGACTGCAAAAATGACCTTTGTGGGTCCCTATAATACCAGCATTTGCCTAAGCATGATTTTTACATGAGTTATTGTCACGACCCCAAAATCCACTATAGGTAGTGATGGCGCCTAACGTCGCCGTCAGGCAAGCCAACAGTGATTGACCAATTTAATTACTCATTTTATTACTTTGAAATTATAATTTATATTAATTAAATAGTATGAAATAGAATTAATAGGGTAAATAATAATATTTACACGAACTACAATAATGAACAACTCGTAGGAACCCCCAAAATCCGGTGTCATAAGTGCATGAGCATCAACTAGGAAATATAATAAACTACAACATCTGTCTAGAATACAAATTAGACAGGACAATATAAATAACTCTGATGGAGACTCTGTAGGCTGCGGATCATAACATGAAATGCAGCTCACGGTAAAGTCCCCACTATAGGCGTGCCTCTGCGCCCAAAAGACCACCAGACATATATGAACCAGATAAAAAGTACAGCAAGTGTAGCATGAGTACTTAAATCAACGCGTAACCAGTAAGTATCTAGCCTAACCCCAAAGAAGTAGTGATGATAGATCGACATCAACACTTACTAGTGGTCCAATAAGGCAGATACAGTAGAAGTAAATAGATGTGAGTCAGAAAAAATAAACGAAATAACAAGTATAAATACGTGGTAAAATTCTCCTCTCAGCAATAACTCAAACTCTAAGCTAGTACTTACCTCCTCAATCAGAGTACTTATAATTGACCTCACCAGATAGGTCGCCACAGTTCAAATCAGGAAATCTCACAGCTATACTGCCTTCTTATCAATTATTACGCACGATTTCATAAGATTATTTTATAGAAATGCCAAGGCGTACGGCCCGATCCATCATAATATTTCCGAACCATAGATACATCTATTGTCGAGGCGAACGGCCCACTCCTATGAGAGTGTGGTACATAATCCTGCCGAGGGGTATGGCCCGATGAATCATAATGTGCGCACTGCCGAGAGTTGAACGGCACGAACTATAGATGTATCTATCCTGCCAAGGCGAACGGCCCGATCCCATTAGAATAAGAAGCTTTGACAGGTCCTTGACCTCACTCACGAATAGACGTGTAAGTTATAAATTTTTAAATGAAACATTTCGATGAGAACACATAACGGGGGAGAAGTTCGTAAGAGGAGTACAATTATTTCCCGGCTAATCATGAAGCTAGTCGAATCTTTACAATAGCAAGTCTATCACTCTACACATGTCTAGTCTCAAGTCGCCGCGTAAAATAAAGGAATTTAATAGGCAAGAGACAACTCAAATAGTATAGTTATAGCACGGGGGGAACCTAAGTCTACCTGGACATAACATGAATGTAGCTATGTACGGACTCTCGTCACCTCGCGCGTACGTAGCCCCAACAACAAGTAGAACATAGCAATACAACACCTAGGGGTAGTTTCCCCCTCACAGAGTTAGACAGAAGACTTACCTCGTTCTGAAGTTCCATAACCGGCTCCAAAGCCTCTTTAACACCTCAAACCGATGCCCATCGATCCAAAACTAGTCAAACAAGGTGCAAATCAATCAAAATATACTCTAATACCCATAATTAATCAATTAAACAATTTCCAACTCCGCTCGAAAAGTCGATAAAGTCAACCCTCGGGCCCATGAGCTCGGATTTTGATAATTTTCGAAGATAAACCTTACCCATAACATTACTAACTCAAATATATAATTTATTCTTAATTCCATTTCCAAAATCGTGGTCAAAATCCAAGATTATCAATTCTAGTTTTTCTACCAAAATCTCATAATTTTCCTAAATTTTCCTCCTTAACTCCACATATAAACCTTACATTTAGCTCACAACAAGTGGGAAATTACTTACCTGTCACATGATGAAAATTCCTCAAAATCGCCCAAGAACCGAGCTCCAAAAATTCCAAATGAAAATGACGAAATGATCAAGTTCGATCCCCTTATGTTCTGCCCAGTTTCCACTTCTGCAGACATATTTGCGCATTTGCGGCCTTGCTTTTGCGAGCCAAAATGCGCATCTTCGGAGTACACTACCCAGCTGAGACCTCGCATCTGCGGAAGCATTTTTTCTTCTGCGTAGGCGCTTCTTCGATGGCCAATCACTCATCTGTGGACCAGCCGCTTTTGCGTCTTCATTTCTCGCTTCTGCGTTCCAGAGGTGCGGGAATTTCTTCGCACCTACGACCACTGCCTTGTCCCTTCCCATTTCGCTTCTACGAGCTCAACCTCGCTTCTGCGATGTTGCTTCTACAATGTCGCTTCTGCGACTAAGACATCACAAAAGCGATCACACTAGCTGTCGCCCAGCTTCAGTATTTCTTAAGTCCAAAAATCAATCCATTAATCATCCGGAATTCACCCAAGGCCCTCGGGACCTTAACCAAATATACCAACACATTCCAAAATACAATACGAACTTAGTCGAGCCTTCAAATCACATTAAACAATGCCAAAACCACAAATCGCACCCCAATTCAAGCTTAATGAACTTTAGAACTTCAAACTTCTACATTCGACACCGAAACCTATCAAATCAAGTCCGATTGACCTCAAATTTTGCACACAAGTCATAATTGACATTACGGACCTACTCCCACTACCTGAATCAAAATCCAACTCTGATATCAAAAAGTCTCACTCCCAATCAAACTTCCCAAAATAGACTATTTCCAACTTTTGCCAGTTGATGCCGAAATGAACTATGGACCTCCAAATCGACATCTGAACATGCTCTTAAGACCAAAATCATCATACGAACATGTTGGAACCTTCAAATTCCGACTCCGAAGTCGTTTATTCAAAAGTCAAACCTTAGTCAATTCTTCAATCTTAAAGCTTCCGAAATTAGAATTTTCTTTCCAAATCAACTCCAAACTTCCTGAATTCAATTCCGACCACCCGTACTAGGTAGCACCTGATGTGAGGCTATCCAAGGCCTCAAATCGCCAAACGACGTGCTAGAGCTCAAAATGGCCGGTCGGGACGTTACATTCTCCCCCACTTAAACATATATTCGTCCTTGAACGTGCCGAGGTCTGCTCTGGGGTTGTCCAAAATCACTGTTTAACACATCGTGCACCTACCCGTGCCACCACAATCCAGTTGAACACATTAGCTCGAGTCAAACTGAAGATCCTCCCTTTCATTTAATCCATAAGCCTTAGAACCAAATTCCAACCTCCGAATTTCTCTACAAGACCTGCTTCTAACATACGAACACCGTACCAATCACTACACATTGTACCAAAACACGATCGTACACCTTTTTTGCTGAATTCACACCATGCACCGCATAATTCTCATGCCCATAATATACCCTCCGACCACAATAGCTGAAATATCACAAATTTGATGCTCGCAATACGCCTCATGACACATTTAGGTCTTGTTCCAACTCTCGAAATACTTCCATAACGAAGGAGGCGTGTAGAAACTAATAACGACCTGCCGAATCAACAAATCATGGAGTCTCTCCTCCGGACAAGAACCATTACCTCATCCTGAACTGAATAATGATATTTGCTCTTAAATATACTTTATATAAATTTGATTGAACTAATTTCAGGTCCAATAATCTTGTCTCATTCAGTATAAGTTGCTCAGGCAATAAGTCACCTCAAACACTGACCCAGATCTCATATGACGCTATCAATGCGCCGGCAAGCTACAACTCGAATATGACACATAAGGAGGAAACGACTCTAGAAAAGAATTATCCAGCCCGCATAACGAATAAAATGGTCGAACAGATGTTATGAACCCTTCTCGGAGAATGAGAAACAAAATACGCAGGAATAGATATAGGAAACCGTACTCAACATAACACTGTTGCGGCGTGCAACCCGATCCAAACAACGTACCCATGGGGGCGTGCCACCCGATCTACACATAACAATAAATAAGGAAATGCACATCAAGCCATAATGCTTATATTTACGAAATAACGAATATCGACCACAAGCACACCAAGTGCGAAAATACCACCCTAGGGAGGCGGATAGCGCCATACGCAACAAAACCCAAGCACGACTAAGGTGCAATAAATGACTTGCATCTCGAGAGCCATCCTGCTCATTTAATACCACAAGCTACACAGGACCACAAAACATGTGCGAATAATCAAGTCGTCTCAATCAGGAACAACTCCCACAATTCACAACCAAAGGACTAGGGCGCCTTCCAGGCATAAACTCACATTAGCGACAGTACAAGAATCTCTATACTCGGTTTCAATCTTTAACAATCAGGTGACTAATATGTCATACTCATACAATTTTCCCCGTGGGATACTCTCCCACGATCTTTCGCACCAGGTAGTAAAGTCTGCACATCCATACCACCAACTCTATTTCTGTAAAGCAAATCAAGAATCCGCAAATCAATACACAAAGCCTCTTACACAGAATGCCGTCCTCAAGTGACACTAAAGAAAACGCCAGCGTACCCTGAACATCTGAATTTTCCCCTGCTCATCCGAGCCCGTGACATTCTTGTCAACACCGAACCGCGACCTTGATTCTCAACTTTCAAATTCCCATGCCGCTCACTGCACCTACCATGCCACTATGCGAGAATACACGAATTCATCATAACTCCTGAACTACCAATAGAATAAACACTTCATTGGCTAGAAACCTTTCACTTAGCTCATTTCAGAAGGGCCAATGCAACACGCAACTGAATTCCCAAACCGTAGAAAATACAAACCTCAAGTCGTGATCTAAACCGCCATGACTCCTCTGGAATCCATTTACACAACAAGACCATTCGAATCCAATACTTCCCAAATTAATCAAGTTATGGTGGCTGCCAAGCCCGCACGCGCAACTACAAACCACATGTATGACTTCACATGCCGAAGGAACTGATCATTGCCATAATCATGCTGATTCAACCATTACTAACCGACCAAACTTCTTTCAATTTACTCTGGAATTGCCTCAGAAATAATAATAAATCCATTCAAACATATGAAACCAATCCGCACTCATCCCGAGTGACATGAATCACGAGACCACATCATCTCCATGCCCATGAACCATCTCGTACCTTTATCAAGCGCACAATAGCATCTCCAATTGGTACACCCATTTTGCAAGACCTTACGCACATCTGAAGCTATTTCTTCCTTTACTCTTATAATTCACCGCATACCCGACGATGAGAACATTCCAAGCCCCATTCGCAATCCACTGCGAATACTCGGTCCTTAACCCCACAACGACCCGAAATCCATAGGCACTGCATTTTAAGTTCTTGAACCCACTAGGACCATTGATGAGAGTCACCCACTCTGACCTGATCTCGAACATAACCAAACTCCAATGCTCTACTAGCCCATGAACACCCTCTCAAAGAAGCGACCAGCTGAATTCCTTTCCTTGTATCTCACATCCACAAAAACATAAACTCTGAGTCTTCCCAAAACCTGCACATGAATCGATAAGGCGGAATATAGCACACATTTATCAATTTCTCTACTCAAATTACCCCTAATGTTTCCTTTTCTTAGTCACAAATAATCCACCAATGCACCAATAAGCCGAAGCTGCACAAGTCGACGACCACGCGATCCAATCATAGATGGTGGGGCTCCCCCACTTAGCTTTATACTACCATCACATAATGTAGAGCCCACAACGATTCCTCCTTCTCATTTACTATGATCCCGTACCGTTAACCCGCCAAATTTCTTGAAGTCTTTTGTTAAGCTTTTCATGAACATTTTGAATCATCAGTCACAATCACATATTCGGCCTCTTACCAGATAGCAAGTAGTATTCTTCGCAGAAGCTTCGTCAACATCACGCAATCGCTAACCTGCGTAAAAGAGATAACCCACTTGTGGAATTCCATGCCGACATCTTCAAACGGTGTTGTATTGGTTACAACTACCACGAAATCAGTAAACTCTCCTAAGCCCATGCTCGCCCACCAACTGTATAAGTCTGTTCCTTCCCCATTGATATCAATTGAAAGTTCAACAAATACCTTCCAAACTCAAGTCATATTGCATCTGAAATGATAACCAAACCTTCACACCCCTCTTCATTTCAAGCAAACTCCATTCTGCCATATTTAATCTTTCCTCGTACAATAACCATCATTCCAAATAAAATCCGTAGACCAAATCACTTCCATCACGATTCCCAAACTGTTCTACACTTTCTCAAGGCACGCGTTATCCTACCACAGAATATATATATGCTAATCTACCACTCTTACTTCAGTTAAACCATCTCCTTTAAGCAACTTCTCAATCTCTGTTTTTCATACTTGACCTGCTAGTACTTCAACCACTGTGAAACACTTCCCGCCATGTACTTCCTCATACTTCGCTGCCCAAATGTTGCATCAAATCAAAAATTCATATCTGTAGCACCTGAACCAATAAATTTTTCCCGACTCTAAGCCTCTTCGAAGATTATCTTTCTCGAGCCATCAACATTAGAAATACCAATTCTATTCTGAAATGTGGCACATCACTATCTCTGACAACCACCCCTCTGGCACCATTTCACAACGCCCTGCCCCGAAGGCAAAATCAAAGGAGACCATAACACTGGCGAACCATAATGCGTTCAAACAAGGAAGACGACACCGCATCACAATGAAATTTCCACCGCGCTCGAAAATACCAAGTCTCGTTACTAAATCGACCAAAACCTGAACATCTATTGTCAGATTGCCTTTCCTTTGTTGGAATTAAATACTGAACCTCTAAATCATGCACGGAGAAATCCTCCTTTCAAGTCATTCATTGCCTCGACACATAACCAAGCACCTTACCAGTACACCAACATTGTGCGATAATAACGCATAAACATTGTAGCAATCCGTGCACAGTCTCAAAACCATATAACATACAGATACTGAGCTGGAACAAAAGAAAATCCTTCCGCAAGGCGACGATAATAGCCTGCCTGAACACGCAGGGAAAAACATCCTGCACCACATCTGCAGTACCACTACAACTCCTCGACGCCCAATTGATAACAAGCGCTTCGCGTCGCATAAGACTGAGTAGGAAGGAAATAAAGGCACAAGCCTCAATGGAATCAAACCGCACGATGAGGAAATCAAGAAGGGAAGTGCTCCTAACAGCTCTGTAGCCTCTCAAAGATAAGTACAAACATCTCCGTACCGATCCGCAAGACTCTACTAAACTTGCTCATGACTCGTGAGACCTAAGTGAACCTAATGCTCTGATACCAAGCTGTCACGATCCAAAATCCAATATAGGTCGTGATGGCACCTAATGCTTCCGTCAGGAAAGCCAACGGTGATTTACTAATTTAATTACTCATTTTAGTATTTGGACATCACAATTTTCCTTAATTGAACAGTATAAAATAAAATTTACAGAATGATAAAAATATTTACACGAACCACCATAATGAATAACCTGAAGGAAACCCCCAAAACCCGGCGTCACAAGTGCATGAGCATCAACTAAGAAATATAATAAAATACAACATCTGTCTTGAATACAATATCTGCATGCTGCGGATCATAACATGAAATGCAGCTCACGATAAAGTCCCGCAATAGCCGCGCCTCTGCGCCCAAAAGAACACCAGAAATAAATGTACCTACACAAAAAGTGCATTAAGTGTAGCATGAGTATTAAATCAACGCGTACCAGTAAGTATCTAGCTTAATCCCAGAGAAGTGGTGACGAGGGGTTGACATCAACACTTACTAGTGGTCCAATAACACAGATGCAGTAGAAGTAAACAGGTGTGAGACAGAGTAAATAAGTGAAATAAAAAGTATAATACATGGTACAATCCTCCTCTCTGCAATAACTCAAACTCTCTGCTAGTAGCTACCTCCTCAATTTGAGTGTATATATAATGGACCTTACCAGATAGGTCGTCACAGTTCCATAAGGGAAAAACTTCACAGATATGCTGGCTTCTTGCCAATTATTATGCACGATTTCATCAGAGTATTTTATAGAAATGCTGAGGCGTACGGTCCGATCCACCATAATATTTCCAAACCATAGATACATCTATTTTATTGCCTAGGGGAACGGACCGCTCCTATGAGAGTGTGGTACATTATCCTGCCAAGGTGCGCGGCCCGATCCATCATAGTATGTGCACTGTCGAGGGTCGAACGGCACGAACCATAGATGTGTCTATCCTGCTGAGGTGAACGACCCGATCCCATTAGAATAAGAATCTTGACCGGTCCTTGACCCCACTCACGAATAGATGTGTGAGCTATGTACATTAAGGGAATCCTTTTGGAGAAACGCAATACGCGAAAATTTTTCGTAAGAGGAGTACAATTATTTCGCGGAAAATCATGAAGCTCGTCAAATCTCTACCATATCGAGTCTATCACTCTACACAAGTCTAGTCTCAAGTCGCAATGTAAAATAAAGGAAATTAATCGGCAGGAGACAACTTCAAGCAGTACAGCTATAGCATGGTGTGAACCTAAGTCTAGCCTGACATCATATGAATCTAGCTACGTACGGACTCTCGTCACCTGGTTCATATGTAGGCCCCGCAATAAGTACCACATAACAAATACATCACCTAAGGATAGTATCTCCCTCACAGAGTTAGACAGGAGACTTAGCTCGCTCTTAAGTTCCAAAACCGGCTCCAAGGCCTCTCTAACACCTCAAACCAAAGCCCGTCGATCCAAAACTATTCAAACAACGTGCAAACCAGTCAAAATATATTCTAATACCCATAATTAATCAATTTAAACAATTCCCAACCCTGCTCAAAAAGTCGATGAAGACAACCCTCGAGCCCACGTGCTCGAGTTCCGAAATTTTTTGAAGATAAACATTAACCATAACCTTACGAACTCAAATATATAAGTTATTGTCAATTCCAAGTCCAATTTCGTGGTCAAAATCCAAAAATGACAAATTCTAGGTTTTCTACCAAAACCCCTACAATTTCTACAATTTCTCATGCTTAAATCCACATATAAATTATGTATTTAACTTACAATATGTGAGAATCACTTATCTTGACATAGATGATGAAAATCTCTTCTTAAAGCTCCCCAACAATCGCCAAAACCATGTGAGAAAATGAGGGAAATGAGCAAAACGCCGATCTTTAAAACAATCTGCCCAGCCGACCTTCCGCACCTGCAAAAAATTCATCGCAGGTGCGGTTCCTCCAAGCCAGGCGAAATCTACTTCTGTGGACCACTTTTTGCTTCTGCGCCACCAGCTGTCCATCTCGTTTTCCGCTTCTGCAGAGCACTCTTCGCATCTGCGGGTTCGCAGATGCGGAAATACACTCGCATCTGCGGCCATCCCAGCTTAGTCCAAATGTCGCTTCTGCGGCCACAGTGCCACTTTTGCGGCTCCGCACCTGCGGCCAAAACCTCGCAGGTGCGGTTACACCACATGCCAGCTGCTTAGCCTTTCTCTCAAGTCCAAACTCGATCCTACGATTCGCACCCGAGGCCCTCTGGACCCCGTCCAAACTTACCAATACATCCCAAAGTACAGTATGAACTTAGTCGAAGCCTTAAACCAAACAACATCAGAATTATAAATCGTCGGCCAAAACCTTCTTTCAACTTTCCAACCTTCAAACTTCGACGAACGCGTCCGATTCTTATCAAAACATTCCGGAATGATGCGAAACTTTGCGCGCAAGTCATAAATCACAATATGAACCTATTCCAAGGCTCAGAATCCCAAACGAACATCGATAACATTAAAATCCACTTCAAGTCAAACTTAAGAATTTCTTAAACTTTTAAAATACCAACCTTCTATAATAAGCGCCGAAATGCTCCTGGGTGGTCCGATACTCAACCCGAAAATACGCCTAAGTCCGAAATCATCATACAAATCTATTGGAACCTTCAAATTATAAATCAGAGGTCGTTTACTCCAAAGTCAAACCTCAGTCAATTCTTCCAACTTAATACTTCCAAAATTGGAATTTTCTTTCCAAATAAATTCTGAACTTCTGAAATTCGACTACGACCACACATACAAGTCATAATACCTAAAGTGAAGCTACTCAAGGCCTCAAACCGTCGAACGACGCACTAGAGCTTAAAACAACCGGTTTGAATCGTTACAATTATACATAGCTAGTAATTTATTAGTAGACCAAATTTTATAAGTATTATATACGATTCGTGTTAATTAACTTAGTTGGGTGTGTAATAATACATAAATAAATTAATGGGTCTAGCCCCACAATTGTGAGCCTCACGTGTATGACCTGGGGGAATACAAGTACTTATTAGGTTTTGTTTGTGTGTATATATATATATATATATATATATATATATATATATATATATATATATATATATATATATATA
>MCJB01049169.1:42247-70664 GCA_002018475.1 Nicotiana obtusifolia | reverse complement strand
ATGCCAAGTACTCCAACAGAGAACACGAACGTGGATGGATAGCGTCTGTTATTGCTAAGGGGACTCCTGCCTGGATTAACCCTGGAAAGAAAATCTATAAAGAAGACCTCACAAGGGAGGGAAAATATTGGCTAAATTTCGTCACCTCCCATTTAATACCATCCAGAAATGAAATGGATATCAGCATTGAGAAAGCACTTCTCATTGCGTGTATTATGACTGGTATTAAAATTGATGTGGGAGTCTCATTTTCCAGGAGATTGGCATCCGGGCAACGCAGCGGGCCACATCACTTCCCTTTCCGAGTTTGATCACAACCCTTTGCCAAGAGGTGAATGTTCCTTTCTTGCCACAAGCAGACAAACTCGGAAAGTCTATGAGGGATATTGATATCACTCGTATCAGTGATTCTGCTGCCTCACCAGAGACCCCAATTCAGGACATTGATTCCCAAAATCTACTATCTCCCCAAGATCCAGAAACCTCCACTGCTGCTGCAGAGACTGCACCCCCATCTACCACTGGTCCACCTTCTTCAACAGTGCCAGCCCTTTCAAGACTCGGTCTAATTGCACATCACGCAAATTCCAAGGTGGACCAACTCTTGAAAACCCTGCCCCACCTGATCAAACAGGCCCTGACCCCTATTCAAACGTCAGTGACCGCTCTCCAACAACAACAAACATTGTTTGGAGATCGTTTGAACACGCATGAGTCTAGGGTTGAACATATTGAAAGAGGTGAGGTTAGGGGTTTACCCCAGCTGAGGGAGGAAGTAATATCCATGAAGACCGAACTCCAGAAAATGCAAAATCTGGAGTTCGACATAGCATCTCTCCTCCCAAATGAGGGTGACCAAGGTGCTGACATTGCTGCGCCAGAATTGGGCCTGGACTTCACGGCGCTAATGGCAGACATTGCACCTTCGTCTGCTAAAGTGTCTCATCCTCCCACTCCTCCAGTACCAGTAGATGCTACTGATGACGAGACATCAGGGCAGCCATCAGAATTAGAAGGGGAAGAATCAGAGGATGCAAGTTCATGGTCCACTGAGGGTGATGAACCTAAGGAAAAGGGCAAAGCAATTACTGCGCCAACTGTGGAGGAATAAGAGCACGCAGACATTGAGAGGGCCATCCAGCAATCGCTAGCGGACGTGGTTGCCCTTGCGGACTCATCAGCCACACATCCACCAGTAGGCGAAGCTAGCAGCTCCGCGGCCCCACAACCTGCTCTAGATCAGTCCCACAGCCCTCCTGCAGCTCCAAAGGATGCCTAGGCTACCGAATCTCTTCGCGTAAATGCGCCCCAGGGAGCCCCTTGCACTCTATCTTCTTTTCTTATGCATTGGGGACAATGCATGATTTTGGTCGGGGGTGGTAGCCTTATCTGTGTATGTAATCTATTTTCTAGCATGTTTAGCGACATTGATAATTGTACAATATGTAGTGATGATTAATGATTTATGTATATATGCTGTTATAGTTAAATAGTTAGTGAAATGAAGTCTGTCAATAAAATAATGAAGTTTGTCAATAAAATCCCCTTGTTTTTTCTTTGTCGGGTTCTTTTTCAAGGGGGTAATAGTAGAATCGAGTTTATTAAAATGAGATATATTGACCGGGATGGTGAAATTGTTTAGTATCAAGTATGTAAATCTGTATGTAGATGACACCCTTGTTAACAAATCAAGTATGTGAATTTTAGTCTCGCTCTGTAACTCTGGGTCTACCTAGAATCGTGTATGTATACATGAGGAAAGCCTCGAGTGACCAAATGTGAACTCTAAAGCTGTAAACTATGTTAACCGAACAGTTTGTGTGCCAATGTGTGTGAGCTCCTTGTTTAAATAGTTCTTGTGTTCGCTTCAGCCATCTAGAACTTGCCCGGTTGGTTTTTCGATGCCTATTATAAGTACACTGAGTTGGAGAGAGGATCTTAGGCATTCTTTTCTTATTTATGAAACCTTTCTAGCCTTTTCAGCCTACTTGTGCATAAATAATATCACTAGTACCCTATTTGAGCCTTTTAGCCTTTTCCTTGGACTCCGCATTACAAACCTTTCCCGTTCGTAAAACAATGATCTCTTTTGAACCCGTTCCTCCTTGGACATTGAGAACATGGCTAAAAGCCTAAGTTGGGGGGTGTGGGTCAAAATGGAAATGGATAAGGCTGTGAAGTGAGGGTGAGAACCTATACCTCAAAGTGCTAATGTGAATTTATGAAAGCTCCAAAGAAAAAAAAAAGAAAGAAAGAGAAAATAAACAGAAAAGAAAAAAAAAGACAATAGTTATATATATATTTGCAATAATGGAGCTCTGAAATACATTAGAGATGTATTTAAGGTGGGTCCACTGTGGGAACTAAACGCCATTGAGGCTATGTGGTTGAAAAGAAGATAAATGTTAAAAGAAAGAAGAATGTAATTAGTATTCAAGGAGGATGTAGCCACTCATATCTAAATATATATCCTACCCTTCCTTAAACCTATATTACAAGCTTACAAAGTCCTTATGTGATCTCCAATCGAGTGTTCTTAGAAGTAGGTGACGAATTAAAATAAGGGCAAGCCTATGGTATGGCATGTGGTGACACTTGAAATTTTGTTCTGAGAGTGAGTGTGTTTGCACTTTAGTCCCTTTGTATTGCTAGGATAAATATTGTGAGAGTGGGACTTTCTTTCCAGTGAGGGCACATAAACTGCTAGGTTGATAGAAAGTTGAGTTTTGAGTAAAGCATAAGTGTATTCAGCTGAAGGTAGCCTTTAGTTACTTTGTTGAGGCTCAAAGTTCACGATCTGATTAGTTATCCTTGAATATACTGATGATTCAAGGAGGGTACAGTGTTCAAAGAGATATACTTGAGATACTAACAACAAACACAGTCCATAGTCAGTATTGTTTTATGTTTGATAAGTAGAGTTTAGACTAGGATTGTATCGTTTTAGTTGCTTGAGGACAAGCAAGAGTTTAAGTTGGGGGTGTTGATGTGCCGGGTAATTTCGGCACATTTTGATACTATTTGCTTAAAGTTTAACTTGTTTTACATGCAAATTCTACTGATACTTATGTAATTTTGGTGTATTTGCAGTACATCGAGTGTAAGGACCCAGAAGTACAGAAAAGAGTTCAAACAGATCTCAAACAAGGACATGCTGACCGCATATTTCACAAACAGATCGCAAACAAGGACAGAACTCTGGGGATTTTCTTCATGTCGAGAATGCGGTCGCAAATACGATCGCAAAACAAGAATGCGAACCGCAAAATAGCAATGTGAAATCGCAAACGCAAATAGAGTTTCTGGGTGAAAATCAGAGTGAAGAATGCGATCGCATTTAGCGATCGCATAACCAACATGCGGACCGCAAACCAAAATGCGATGAAGGCAAAACTCTTGGGTTAAATTTGCGACAGTCAATGAAGATTTGCGGTCCGCATTATTATAGCTGGGGCAAACCAGTCCGAAATTCACCTCGGGTTTTGGGCCTCTATAAATAGGTTTAATAGGATTTTGTGAGGGACATCTTGTCAGAATTGAGAGTACAAAGTACGGGCAATTAACTAGTTTGAATTCTTGGAAGCTTTTGGGATCAATTACCTTTTATTTTGTAAGATGATGACAATTACTATTCTTTCTTATTCAATGTTCAGCATGAGTAGCTAAATTTAAACGCTAAGGTTGTGAACCCTAGATGGGTACAATGTTATTGAGATTTTGATATTGAATATGATTTCAACGGATGATTGATATTTATTTACTTCTTATTCTTGAACAATTGTTAATGGTTGCAAACATTAACGAACGCCAATTAATTCTATCTTTGCTTGGGAAAGTGGAATAGAATTTGGTAGAAGTAAATAACAAAGACTCAAGGCTCTAAACCTTGTTTAATAAAATCGCTTAGGAATAAGTGGGTTTTAATTTGGCATTAATTGATTATTTTTAATCACAACTCTTTTGTATTTGGAAAAATCATAAAGAGGATATATTATCCAACTATTAGAAAATATTGGGTAGTAAATTAGGCATCAATTGCATATCAAGAAAGTTTTCTGTTGGAAATATTCAATATTAATATCAATAGCATTGTACTACATAAAGGGGAACACAACCTTGGTTTCTTTAATTCATATTATTCACATTCACAATATTGCAATCAGTTTTCGTTTACATTTAAGTTCAATATTCCTTTTTATTACAGTTACTTGATAGAATTATGACTTAGTCGAGTATTACACTAATTAGATAAACGTTTCACACCTATTCCCTGTGGGATTCGACCCCAACCTTGTTGGGTTATTATATTTGACACCGACCGCTTACACTATTCTTAAGGTGTAATTTGAGCGTATCAGTAAGTGATTCTAATCATATTTTATCAATCTATCTTAGATTTTAACATCAAAATCATGTTAATCAAAGTGAAAATCTGTAAAACTTTGTCAAATTTTTGAAAAATAAGAAATTGAGTTTTTAGAGTCGATTTGGACTCGA
This sequence comes from Nicotiana obtusifolia, assembly GCA_002018475.1. NCBI lineage: Eukaryota > Viridiplantae > Streptophyta > Magnoliopsida > Solanales > Solanaceae > Nicotiana > Nicotiana obtusifolia. Next base: position 66,167 of record MCJB01049169.1, on the reverse strand, counting down.
ATTTTGAAACTAATCACATATATGAACTCGTTGGGTCATGGGTAGTCGGAATCTACCATTTGACCCAGGTTTTGACCGGCGGGCCCCGTGTTAACTTTTGTTGACTTTTTGGGAAAGTTTAAAGATCTTAGCTTTCTCTATTGTAATTGATTCCCCTAGCATTGTTTGATAATATTGAATTGATTTTGGTTAGATTCTATTGGTTTGGAGGCGAATTTTGAGGAAAGGCCTCGGTTGAGCTTTGAGTTGATTACGGAGCGAGGTAAGTGTTGGGTCTAACCTTGACTTGAGGAACATAGGAACCCTTGAACTACTTGTTGTGTGAATTACATGTGAAACAGCATATATGCAAGGTGATGAGTGTATATATGCCGTCAAAAATAATTATTTCTACGTCTCTCTCGTATTTTATGAATGATCTCACTTCATGCTTTAACTATTACATGCTTTAATTGTTTCCTATGCCGTAATATGTTACTCGTCATTAATTAATCTTGTATTGAATTGTTCGTTCCTTTCATGACTCCGTGATTAATTGTTACTTGCCTTAATTGTCTTAGTTGCACATCTTAACTGTCATGTCTTGGCTTGTCTTGTTGTTTTTGTATTATTTGTAGCATTCCTTTGATTATTACGTGATTCCTTTATTGCTTTGCTTTCATATTCCTTAATTATAGAGATTCATAAATTGAGTTATTCAATTGATTGCTTTTATTGACAATGTTTATGGATCGAGTTGCATGCCGCAATGGTAGTGGTATGGTGGAATAAGGGAGGACTTGGATATTAATTATAATAATATGGTAGGATCGGGTTGCGAGCCACAGTGATTGTATATGTAATGCTTGATATTGATAAATGATAATATGGTGTAATAAGAGAGGATTGTGACATTGATTATGATGATATGGTGGGATCGGATTGCGCGCTGCAACAGATTTTATATGTGATTCTTAATATTGATAAATGATGTTATGGTGGAATAAGGGAGGATTGTGTGTGTACGGTGGGATCGGGTTGCGCTGCAACGGATTGTGTATGTTGTATTTGTTGTTGTTACTGTGTTGGTTTCCAGCTTTGTTATATGGAATTATGAGATCGGTTATTCTGGGTTCTCTGATTGCGAGGATTGAGCTCATTTTCATAAATTAACTGCCTTACTTTCATTTCCTATTTTTCATTTCCTATTGTTATTATTATTACTACGGACAGATTATTGCAAGTGACCCATCGTAGCCTTATCACTACTTCGTCGATGTTAGGCTCGGCACTTACAGAGTACATGGTGTCGGTTGTACTCATACTACACCATGCACTTCTTGTGTAGTTTTCGTAGTGGGTCCTAGCGGCGTCCAGTAGATTTGCTCGGATCCAATGCGTGAGGGAGACTTGAGGTATAGCTGCACAGCGTTCGCAGCCCTGAAGTCCCTTTCTACATTACCGTAGCTGTTTATTTTGATTCAGACAGTTATGCTTTCATTCATACTATTATTTGTAGTACTCTAGACGCTCGTATATTCGTGACACGAGTTTTGGGATTTGTATTTGGATATCGTTGTTTATCAGATTTATCTACTTTATTTTAGTTTATTTAGCTTATTGATTTTCATTTGATTTGAATTATTAAAAATGGTTAATAACTACATCTAACATTGGCTTGCCTAGCAAGTGAAATGTTAGGCGCTATCACGATCCCGAGGGTAGGAAATTCCGGGTCGTGACAAGTTAGTATCAGAGCAATAGGTTGCCGAGGTCTCATGAATCATGAGCAAGCTTACTAGATTCTGGATGATCGGTATGGAGACGTCTGCACTTATCTTCCAGAGGCTATAGAGTTTAGAGAAATTTCGCTTTATTCCTTCTCTATCGTGCGATTTTATTCAATCATTGATTATTGAACCATTCTATTCTTGTTCTCTTGGAGATGGCGAGAACACGCACAACATCTACAGTCAGACAGGAGCCGGAGCCCCCTGTGACAACTACTACCAAGGTCAAAGGCCGAGGTCGAGGCCGAGGCAGAGGTAGAGCTCAGCCTAGAGCTCGAGCAGCAGCACCCTGAATGGAGCCTCATATTGATCATGAGGAGGAGGTCCCAGCTCAGACCGTGCCCGTCGGACCAGCTCAGGTCCCGCAGGGATTGATAGCCACTCCAGTGCTTCAGGATGCTCTACTCCGCTTGGTGGGCCTTATGGAGAGTGTGGCCTAGAGCGGTACATTCCCCGTGGCACCAGCCGTCTCTCGGGCTGGGGGAGGAGCACAGACTCAGCTCCCCTGTTGATGTCTTCTAAGGCCTTGTTGATGTTGGATAATTTTACCAAGCTCTTCCTTATTCATTTTAGCGGTGCATCTTCTGAGGACCCACAGGATTACTTGGACCGTTTCCACGAGATGTTGCGCAACATGGGTATAGTTAAGACCAATGGGGTCGATTTTGTAGTGTTCCAGATGATCGGTTCTGCCAAGAGATGGTGGAGGGATTATGTTTTAACTAGATCAGCTGGTTCGCCTTCACTTACCTAAGATCAATTTTCACAGCTATTTCTAGAGAAGTTCATTCCTTTCACTCTGAGAGAGGATTACCGCAGGCAGTTTGAGCATCTTCAGTAGGGTAGTATGACTGTTACCAAATATAAGACTCGATTTGTGGACCTAGCTCGCCATGCCATTATTTTACTTCCTACTAAAAGGGAGAGAGTGGGGAGATTCATTGATGGGCTCCTTTTAGTATCAAGCTACAGATGGCCAATGAGACTGGAGATGATATCTCTTTCCAGAGGACCGTAAAAATTTCTAGACGGACCGAGATGGTTCATGGTTAGGAGAGGGGACCGGTGTCTGATAAGAGGCCTCGTCATTCCAGTAATTTCAGTGGTGCCTCGTCTGGAGGCAGGGGTACTTTTTGTGGAGGCCGTCCTCCTAGGCCATTTCAGTTAGTTCAGGCATCCCACGGTGCTTTAGGTAATCGTGGTCCTTATGTATCTCATCCTGGGCAGCCAGCCTACAATGCACCATCAGCTCCTATTAGTGCGCCTCCGATCCAGAGCTATCACCGTGGTTATCCAGCCCCTTCGGGTCAGCTTCGGCTTCAGCAGCCACAGCAGCAGAATGGGTGTTTGGAGTGTGGAGGTACTGGTCACATCAGGAGGTTCTGTCCGAGATTGTTCAGCAGCATGCCACAGCACAGTTCTCGTGCCATGGTCCCGACACAGTTTGATCCGCCGCTCGCTCAACCAGCTAGAGTTAGGGATCAGACAGCCAGAGGTGGAGGCCGGGCCATTAAAGGTGGAGGTCAGGTCGTTAGAGGTGGAGGCCAACCAGCTAGAGGCTGTTCGAGAGATGGAGGTCAGGGTGGTGGGCCCAGCCCTAATTTTTTGCATTCTCAGCTAGACTTGAGGCCAAGTCATTTGACGTCGTTATCACAGGTATTGTTCTAGTTCGCTATAGATATGCTTCAATTCTATCTGATCCGGGCTCTACTTATTCCTACGTGTCATCCTATTTTGCTTCATATCTGGTTGTGCCTCGTGATTCTTTGAGTGCTCCTGTGTATGTGTCCACACCTGTGGGAGATTCTTTTATTGTAGATCGTGTTAATCATTCGTGTGTGATTACTATCGAGAGTCTTGAGACTAGTGTAGATCTCCTAGTTCTTGATATGGTAGACTTTGATGTTATTTTGAGCATGGATTGGCTGTCACCTTATCATGCTATATTGGATTGGCATGCTAAGACGGTGACCTTAACCATGCCAGGGTTGTCTCGATTAGAGTGGAGAGGGACCCCTGGGCATTCTACCAGCTAGGTTATTTCTTATGTCAAGGCTCGACGTATGGTCAAGAAGGGATGTCTAGCTTATAAGGCCTATATTCGCAATTTTAATGCGAAGGTTCCTTCCACGGATTCGGTACCAGTTGTACGTGAGTTTCTAGAAGTGTTTCCTGCAGATCTATCGTGGATGCCACCTAAAAGAGATATTGACTTCTGTATTGATTTGTCTTCGGGCACTCAGCCCATTTCCACCATACCGTATGGCCCTGTCAGAATTGAAGGAATTGAATGACAAGTTGAAAGATTTGTTTGATAAGAGATTTATTAGACCTAATGTCTCGCCCTGGGGTAAACCCGTGTTGTTTGTAAAGAAGAAAGATGGTTCGATGAAGATGTGTATAGACTATCGGCAGTTGAACGAAGTCACTATTAAGAACAAGTATCCATTACCGAGGAGTGATGACTTATTTGATCAGCTTCAGGGTTTCAAGGTGTTTTCAAAGATTTATTTGAGGTCTGGCTACCATCAGTTTAAGATTAGGGCATCAGATATCCTTAATATGGCTTTTCGGATTCGGTATGGGAATTATGAGTTTCTAGTGATGTCATTTGGGTTGACAAGTTCCCCAGCAACATTTATGGATTTGATGGACTGGTATTCAAGCCCTACTAGGATTCGTTTGTGATTATATTCATTGATGATATCTTGATCTACTCCCGTAGTCGAGAGGAGCATGAGCAGTATCGTCGGACTGTACTTCAAACTCTAAGATATAGCCAGTTATATGCTAAGTTTTCAAAGTGTGAGTTTTGGTTAGACTAGGTCGCCTTTTTGGGGCATGTTGTATCGGCTGAGGATATAAAAGTAGATCCTAAGAAGATTGAGGCAGATCAGTACTGGCCTAGACCTATTTCAGCTACAGAGATTCGGAGTTTCCTCGATTTGGCGGTAATTATTACCGGTTCGTGGAGAGGTTTTCATCCATAGCAGCCATATTGACTAGATTGACCCAGAAGGGTACTCCACTGATATTTTATACTTGCTACAAAAGAGGGGGTGGGGGTGATTTGTGTGGTGTCCAATTATTGCGTGCACTAATTACAGAAGAACCTGGTTCTTCCATGTGTTCCTTATACTACTGTTGCAGAAATAGTAAATGCGGAAAGTAAAGAACACAAGTATTTTTACGTGGAAAACACCCTGATCAAAAGGTGAAAAAACCACGACCTACTATTCAGTAGGATTTTTCCCAACACTTCACTAATTCACTAAGCCAAAATAACATTTACAAAACTCTTTGTAAACCTAAGGATTACCTCTAATCCCGTTGTAGCAACCAGTCTCAAAATGTTGCGACAACTTCTAGTTAACTCTAACTTGAATACTCAGAGTACCTAATACAATTTCCTCGAGATAAGCTGAAAGGTACAATTTGAAAAGCCCAACTACAATTAAACTAGAATAAAAGACAAACACTTGGAACTAGTTCTTCTATCTGGTTCATGTAGCTTCAGGTTTGCACACTTGAATCACAGAAGAATTGTTTGCAAAATGCCTTGCTTTTTTTCTCTCAACTCACGTTTAACTTCAGCGTTTGCGTACCTGTACAATGAGAACATCCTGCAATTTATAGTAGGAAATAAGTAGAGTTCTATTGCTATACTCTTCCATAGTGGAAGAGTTCTAGTTATCTTCAACTTCTAACTCCTCCTTATCTAGGCTCTCGAGTAAGGAGTTCTTCTCCTTATCACTTATGCAACCTTTTCGTTCAGGAGATATCAAATATAACTACTTAAGCTTATATCTTTCATGTGTATGGCATGTGCTTGAATCTGCCTGTGTCTGTGTACACTGTGTATGAACCTAGTTCATGCTTTGAGTTCCTTTGTCAATTATCAAAACAAACGTCACTTGGGCCAACATCTATTCAGGTGTGAGTTGAGCTTTCAAAAGCTCAAGACTGTTTTGACTGCGGCGTCAGTGTTGGTGTTGCCTATAGGTTCAAGACCCTACACAGTGTATTGTGATGCATCTCATATTGGGCTCCGTGCAGTATTGATATAGGATGGCAGGGTGATTGCATACGCGTCGCAGTAGTTGAAGGTTCATAAGAAGAATTACCTTGTTCATGACCTAAAGTTGGCAACCATTGTTCATGCGCTGAAGATTTGGAGGCATTATCGGCGTGTCGTGTGAGGTATTCACGGACCATCAGAGTATACAATATTTGTTCAAGCAGAAGGATCTCCACTTGAGGCAACGAAGGTGGTTGGATCTGTTGAAAAATGATGATATCACCATTTTGTATCATCCTGAGAAGTCCAATATGATGGCCGATGCCTTGAGTAGGCTATGAGTATGAGTAGCCTTGCGTTTATTCTAGTCGGGGAGAGGTCGTTTCATGCTTTGGCCAACCAATTCGTGAGGTTAGATGTTTCAGAGCCTAGTCGTGTTCTATCTTGCATGGTCTCTCGGTCTTCTTTGTATGAGAACATCAAAGAGCGTCAGTGAAGACCCCCATTTTCTTGTCCTTAAGAACACGGTGTGGCACGATGGTGCCAAGCAGGTTACTATTGGAGATGATGAGGTGTTGCGGATGCAGGGACATATTTGTGTGCCCAATGTGGATGGGCTTCGTGAGTTGATTCTTGAGGAGGCCTGCAATTTTCGGTATTCTATTCATCCGGGTGCTGCCAAGATATATCCGGATTTGTGGCAGCATTATTGGTGGAGAAGGATGAAGAAGGATATGGTTGCTTATTTAACTCGGTATTTGAATTGTCAGCAAATAAAGTACAAGCATCAGAGGCTTGAGATTCCCGAGTGGAAGTGGAAGCGTATTACCATGGATTTCGTTGTTGAGCTCCCACTAACTCAAAAGAAGTTTGACGCGGTATGGGTCATTGTGGATAGGTTGACAAAGTTGGCACATTTCATTCTGGTGGCAATTACCTATTCTTCATAGTGGTTAGCTGAGATCTATATCCGCGAGAAGTCTTCACAGTGTGCCCGTGTCCATCATTTCTGATCGAGGTATGCAGTTCACCTTGCACTTCTGGAAGGCCGTACAACGTGAGTTAGGCACATAGGTTGAGTTGAGTACAGCATTTCACCCCCAGACGGACAGACAATCTGAGGGCACTATTCAGATATTGAAAGGATATGCTTCGCGCTTGCATTATGGATTTTGGGTGTTCTTGGGATCAGTTCTTGCCGCTTGCGGAGTTTGCCTACAATAACATCTATCCGTTGAGTATTCAGATGGCTCCCTATAAAGCATTGTACGGGAGGCGGTGCCATTCGCCAGTTGGTTGGTTTGAGCCGCGAGAGGCTCGATTGTTGGGTACCGATTTGGTTCAGGATGCCTTGGAAAAGGTCAAGATGATTCAGGATCAACTTCGCACAACTCAGTCTAGGCATAAGAGTTATGCCGTTCGTAGAGTTTGTGATGTTGCCTTCATGGTTGGAGAGAGGGCATTGCTCCAGGTTTCACCCATAAAGGGAATGATGAGGTTCGGAAAGAATGGCAAGTTGAGCCCTAGGTATATCAGACCCTTTAATATTCTTGAGAGAGTTGGTGAGGTGGCTTACAAACTGGCATTTCCACCTAGTTTATCAAAAGTCCATCTTATGTTCAATGTGTTCATGCTCCGGAAGTATCACGGTGATCCATCCCATGTATTAGATTTCAGCTCAGTCCAATTGGACAAGGATTTGACTTATGAGGAATTGCCAGTGGCTATTTTAACCCGACAAGTTCGGAAGTTGAGATCAAAGAGTGATCCTTCAGGCGAGTGCAGTGGAGAGGTCAGCCGATCGAGGCAGCCACGTGAGAGTTCGAATCCGACATGCGGAGTAGATACCTACACCTTTTCACCAGTTCAGGTACCTTTCTATGTTTGTTCGAGGACGGCCGTTTGTTTTAGAGGTGGAGAATGTGATGACCCGATAGGTCATTTTGAGTTTTAGCCTTTATTTCTGCATTTCGAGACCTCGACTAGCTCCGTTTTAATGTTTCTCAATTTGCGTGCACAGTCCGTTTCTTGTTCCAGAAAGTTTTTATGTGAAAAAAGTGAAGAAATTGTGAAATTTTGCCTTAAAACTCATTTGAGTTGACTACGATCAATATTTTTGTGTAAACGGACGCGGAGCTGTGTTTTGACGGTCCCGGTGGGTTCGTATGGGGATTTGGGACTTGGGCATATTCTTGGAATTGAATCCGAAAGTCTAACTTGAAGGTTTAAAAAATTCCTAAGTTTGACCATAGGTTGACTTTGTTGCTATTGGGTTCGAATTTGGATTCTGGAACTTGGAATAGGTTCATTTCACTATGTATGACTTGTCTGCAAAAATTGGTGCAAAACGGAGTTGATCTGACGGACGTTGTAAATTTACATGTTCTTGAGTTTCTTTGAAAATTTCATACATTTTGATGTCTGATTCGTAGTTCTAGGTGTTATTTTGATGTTTTGATCGCGCGAGCGAGTTCATATAATATTTTGGACTTGTATGCATGTTTAGTTTGGAGCCCGAGGGGCTCGGGTGAGTTTTGAATAGGCTACAGACTGATTTTGGACTTTGGAGAATAGTTGACGACTCTCTATTGCTGGTGTGGTCTGCAGGCCTCGCAATTGCGAGGTGGGGGATCGCATTTGTGATGTTTGGACTGGTGTGTTATGGTCCCATTTGCGAACAAAATGTTCGCAAAATGTTCACAATTGCGAGGGTTGCCCGGGAACAACAGAGATTGCATTTGCGATCATTTGATCGCTTTTTCGAAGCTCCAGTGTTTGCATTTGCAAACAAATCATCGCAATTGCGATGGCAGCAGAGATGTGGGGAGTTCTCTTTTGCGATGACTTCTTCGCATTTGCGAACCCCAGGTCGTATGTCCGACATCTGCGAGTGGAAAAAAAGCTTAGAGACGGGAATTTTAGCCTCATTTTAATATTTTGGAACCCTAGGCTCGGTAGGAGACGATTTTGAAAGGAGAATTTCATCTACAAACTTTGTGTGAGTGATTCTAATCATTTCTAATCATATTCCATCAATCTATCTTAGATTTTAACATCAAAATCATGTGAATCAAAGTGAAAATTTTTGAAACTGTGTCAAGTTTTTGAAAAATAAGAAATTGAGTTTTGAGAGTCGATTTGGACTCAAATTTTGAAACTAACCACATATATGAACTCATGGGGTCATGGATAGTCAGAATCTACCATTTGACCCAGGTTTTGACCGGACGGGCCCCGGATTTATTGACTTTTTAGGAAATGTGTATAGATCTTTCTATTGTAATTGATTCCCCTAGCACTGTTTGATAATATTGAGTTGATTTTGGTTAGATTTGATTGGTTTGGCGGTGAATTTTAGAAGAAAGGTCCCAGTTGAGCTTTGATTTGATTGCGAAGGAAGGTAAATTTGGGCCTAACCTTGACTTGAGGGAATTAGGAACTCTTGAACTACTTGTTATGTGAATTGCATGTGAAATGGCATATATGCGAGGCAAGAGTGTATATACGCTGCCAAAAATTATCGTTTCCATATCTTTCTCGTATTTTATGAATTATCTCACTTCATGCTTTAAATATTACATGCTTTAATTGCTTTCGTTATTTCTTATTCGCTATTAATTACTCTTATATTGAATTGTTCGTTCCTTTCACTACTTCGTGATTAATTGCTACTTGCTTTAATTGTCTTACTTGCACATCTTAACTATCACGTACTTGGCTTGTCTTGTTGTTTTTGTATTATTTGTAGCATTCCTTTGATTAGTACATGGTTCCTTTATTGTTTTGCTTTCATATTCCTTAATTGTAGAGATTCTCGTAGATTGAGTTATTCAATTGATTGCTTTTATTGACAATGTTTACGTATCGGGTTGCACACCACAATGGTTGTGATATGGTGGAGTAAGGGAGAATTTTGATATTACTTATAATAATATGGTGGGATCAGTTGCGCGCCGCAACGGTTGTGTACGTAATGCTTGATATTGACAAATGATAATATGGTATAATAAGGGAGGATTATAACATTAATTATGATGATATGGTGAAATCGGGTTGCGCATGGAAACGGATTTTATATGTGATTCTTAATATTGATAAATGATGTTATGGTGAAATAAGGGAGGATTGTGTATGTATGGTAAGATCAGGTTGGTTTCCTGCTTTGTTATATAGAATTATGAGACCGGTTATTCTGGGTTCTCTGATTGCGAGGATTGAACTCATTTCATAAATTAACTGCCTTACTTTCAGTTCCTATTTTTCCTTTCATGTTGTTATTATTATGACTGCGTACAGATTATTGCAAGTGACCCATCATAGCCTCGTCACTATTTCGTCGAGGTTAGGCTCGACACTTACATAGTACATGGTGTCCGTTGCACTCATACTACACTCTGCACTTCTTGTGCAGTTTTCAGAGTGGGTCCTAGCGGCGTCCAGTAGATTTGCTCGGATCCAGTGAGTGACGGAGACTTGAGGTACAGCTGCACAGCGTTCGCAGCCCTGAAGTCCCCTTCTATATTACCCTAGCTATTTATTTTGATTCAGACAGTTATGCTTTCATTCAGACTATTATTTGTAGTACTCTAGACGCTCGTATATTCGTGACACCAGTTCTGCGATTTGTATTTGGATATTGTCGTTTATCAGATTTATCTACTTTATTTCAGTTTATTTAGCTTATTGGTTTTCATCTGATTTGAATTATTAAAAATGGTTAATTACTACATCTAATGTTGGCTTGCCTAACAAATGAAATATTAGACACTATCACGGTCCCGAGGGTAGGAAATTCGGGGTCGCGACATAGATAACTATCCATATGTCCAGCAAAGAAAGCAAGAGTACGCTGGAAGCTGGTTTTCCTCCAATTTGTGCAAGAGGGCTCGTCCTCAGGCGAATGTTTGATTGTGGTAGAGACACATCCTTACCAAAATGGAAGCCACCTCTCAGGTCAGCATTGCATAAGGGTCTTATGCAATATTGCAATTACTCATAATTTCATTCGACGCTGCAGGAGCCTGAGGGTGAAAATCAATTTATACTCTAGCACTCCAGCATATTTCAGAACTGGAAAGCCATGTGCAGCTAGTATAGAAATTCTATGCCATTCTATTATTCTAGACTATGACGTTTTCACCAATAGAAATTCCAAAGAAGCACACTAAGACAAATGTAAGAAGGCTGAGATGCTTCTTTAAATATTGATACAGGATCTTACATCATATTAAGGAAAGATTACCCAGTCATGGCGGGCAACAATAAAATGGTCAGATCCACCCGTTCTGTTCCAGAAACGATATTAATTTTTGCGTGATTATGTCAACATAGTTACGTAGACCACATGGTCAGCTTCATGAACCAGCCCTCTGAAGCATATATTCCATCAAGAGGTCTGGAGTGGAATATGGGTCTTTCCCTTTTAGCATTGATGTAAACCTTGAGAATCTGCTCCGTCAATTCATAACTCCTGCACTGTATACATTTGACAGCTGAATCAGCTTCAACATCCTAGAAAGCAAGCAAATGTGTTCAACTTCTGTGAATATTGAACTTTGAGAATAAGCTCCAAGACTTCAAAAGACAGGTAACAAGAGCCAGGTCAAAGTACAAAGGACATTCAAATAGGATCACACATTCTACAGAAAGAAGCACATCACATCACATGCATGCAGCCAATCACAAAGTATAAAAACAACATTATGAGCTGTTGTCTGCCAATTTGCGATGTTTGAAATTAAAGGCCAAGTCAATGGTTACTGATAAACCAAATGTTTGCCGGAGAAAACCATTTGAAGGTCTGGATTTTGTTACCTTTCATCGTCTGATTTTATTTTTCTGTCGCTTCTTTTTTTCTGAATAGAAGAGCAATGGATCAAGAGAAGGAAAAGGAGATAGTTAAAAAATTGTATATGTTTACATGGTATGAACCAATGCATAGGACCACATCAATAGCTAGAGACCTAGAAATGTTACTTGAAGTTCCAAAATCTTCTTCACAGCTGTGTCGTCCATGACTCGGCAGACTACTGAAACTAACCGTGTAACCAACTCTAGAAGGAAATGAAGTAAATTGAAGGTTCAAGCTCTTAAAAGCTAAATCTGTATGGGCCAAAATCCGTCTTCAAAATATTTAGCGTAATATGACATTAAAGAAAGTCATCGGTCGAGCTCGCACAAAATACAGCAAGGTCAACGGCCGAGGTGTCAACATGAGCCGCGGTCGAGATATCAACAGTTATCGCAATCAAGGTGTCAGTAAGGATCGGGGTCAAGATCGACTGTTGGTGATAGGATTTGTAACGGCTAATTTGTCAAGATAGGATACTAAAAGGGAATATTCTAAATCTGTATGGGCTAAAATCCGTCTTCAGAATATTTAGCGTAATATGACATTAAAGAAAGTCATCGGTCGAGCTCGCCCAAAATACAGCAAGGTCAACGGCCGAGGTGCCGACATGAGCCGTGGTCGAGATATCGGCGGTTATCGCAATCAAGGTGTCAGTAAGGGTCGGGGTCAAGATCGATTATCGGTGATAGGATTTATAACGGCTAATTTGTCAAGATAGGGTACTAAAAGAGAGTAAATATTCCCTACATTTGTACTATTAGGATTTTCTAGGAAAAAGGCCCCAGATATATAGAAAAAATAGACAATGAGAGGGGCATGTAATATTTATTTTTCTGATAAGCAACACTTTTGAGAAAAAGACTTTCTCTCTGACAAAAATACAAAGATTACCTTTTTGTAAAGATTCTTGTTCATATTATTCCCCACTTTTCCATCAGATCCGAGGATAGTTCATCCGAATCTTGGATCTATCTGTCATTCGTCACTGTCAGGCAAAATATACATCCAACTCTTTCATTATTGGGTAAATCATTCTCTTGTATTTACTTGAATGTCATTTATTAACAGTTATTACTAGTTACATCTCCATTAATGTTCATATTTTAAGAATATTCAATATTTATTGCTACCAACCACATACAAATTCAGATCTATCCGCTACACGTCTATGTGTTCAATATCTAGTGTGATTATCTTTAACTAGATTTGACACCCCCTCCCCCCATTATATAAATTTAATAGTTTTACTGGGAATTATATTTTTTGGTCAAACAATTGGCGCCATCTGTAGGGACTTTCTAGCTAAGTCTTTTAGTTTCTTCTAGATATACTACCGGCGTTGGTTGCAGACGTAAAAAAAAAAAAAGAGGAGGAGAAAATAACACACCTTTTTCTCTCTGCTTGCATAGGTCTAACATGGCAAGTAACAGAGAAGAAAGAATGAGAGCTATGGGTGACCTCCCAACCAACCTCATGAATATCATCCACGAGAGCTCAGAAGCAGTGGACGAGGACACAACACCCAACGCCTCTCCTAAGCGAGGTGGATCGCCCCCTCCCCACTGCAGCATCAAAAAATCCCATGACAAGACCGCCTCCACATCCGTGTGAGGGGAGACACCGCCAGCAACAAAGAAGCTCCTTGAGGCTTGGCTAATTGATACATTGACCAGTGTCCTCCATAAGCTCGTTAAAGACGCAGCCGCAGTAAAGGCGAGATCATGCGCCGCACCATCAGTAAGCGAGCAACGTGATCAACCTCCTCCACTCACGACGATAGGTATTACTCACAGTGCTGTTAACAATGCAGGCGACGACGCTCTCACTGCCATTCTAAAAAGAATGGAGGAAATGGAAAACGAAAACAAGACACTTCGAGATCAAATGAGAGAGAAGCAAGAAAGGGTCAATAAAATACTGGGCGCTCCTAAGTTATTGCCGAAGAGAGACGCCGGTTGGTTCGTCGAGCAGCCGTACGGTGACAACGCCTCACCATATGCCATATCAAAGACCTTTAAAATGCTGCCTTATATGAAAATATACGATGGCACTACCGACCTCGAGGATCATGTGACCCATTACGTCACCGCCGTGAAAGGCAATGATCTCGCCAAAGGACAAGTATCCTCCATTCTGCTGAAGAAGTTCGGTGAAACCCTCACGGGAGGTGCATTAACTTGGTACTCGCAGTTGCCAGCACGTTCCATCGAACCTTTGAGGAAATGGCCGACAAGTTCGTGACGGCCCATGCCGGGGCCAAGAAGGCCGAGTCAAGAGTGAATTATATCTTTGCTGTCAAACAGTCCCCGAGAGAAGGACTGAGGGACTTCCTCGCCCGTTTCAACCAAGTGAGAATGACTCTCACCAATGTATCAGAAGGAATGGCAGTAGCCGCTTTTCAAAATGGGCTGAACAGGAATGGTTCGAGAGCGACAAGAAAATTATTAAGTCGGCTCATGAAATACCCCCCGACTACTTGGGACGAAATACATAATGCATATTGTGCCGTAGTACGAGCAGACAAAAACGACCTCAATGGGCCGACCCACTGACTGACCTTAGTACAAGCAGAATCCAGAAAAGATCGGAGAAGTGATATCAGCAGAGATCCGGCGACCTCATAGCCGAATAGGGAATGGCACCTCCCATATGTCAGGACTACCGTTGTATCATCACCTCGCCATGAAGAAGGACCATCCCGATCAAGAGCAGGGACTTACCGGAATGAAAGAGGTATGCCCCTTTTATTATCCGCTCACAATTTTTGTGTGTCACCTACAGAGATCGTTTACGCCTTAGAGAAGCTAGGACCAAAGGTAAAGTGGCCGCAAAAAATGCGGTCGGACCTTAATACCAGAAAATCAGACACCCTCTGCGAGTTCCATCAAGAGTGAGGACACAAGACCGAAGATTGCATCGCCCTAAGACAGGAGGTCATAAACATGCTGCGATAGGGACAACTCAAAGAATTGCTGAGTGATTGGGGAAGAACCAACTTTGCCAGGGGACACGCATAATATCAAGGGCCGCCGAAGCCGCCCTCGCCAACCCGCACCATCCACATGATCATCGGGGAAGGAGACAACGCTTCCATCAATAGCGTGAAGTTCACCACGACCCACAGGCTCAAACAGTCGATCACCCATGAACTGTATGATGAACCGAAGAAAGTACCATCTTTGATAAGTCAGATACCAACGGTTTGGCATTCCCTCACTATGACGCTCTTGTTATTACTTTACGAATTTTAGATCTAACGTAATACGGATTATGGTGGATTACGGGAGAAGCACGTGTATTATCCATCCCCGAGCACTCACACAAATGAAACTCGAGGGCAAGATAGTACCATGGTGCATCACACTAACAGGATTTAACAATGCAGTTAAAAGAACATCTGGCGAGAGCACACTCCCCGTCTTGGCGGGTGGTGTCACTCTGGAGACCACATTCCACATCATGGACAAGGATACGGCGTACAACTCCATAATAAGGCGACCGTTGGATACACACATGAGGGCCATACCCACCAGCTTGCACCAAGTCATCAAATTCCCAACTACATGGGACATATTCAGCATAAGCGGGGAACAGCACACATCCCAAGAGTGCTACCGCATCACCTTAGACTGCATGGCCGCTCTATAAATGAGAGACAAAGAGAAGGAATCATAGCAATCAATAAGGTCAAGGTCGGTAGGCGACGATATCGAGGACGTCATTAGAGACCCCGATGTGACCGGATCTACAGGATCGACCATAGAGAACCTCGACCCCGTTTAGCTAGACGTCAGCGACCACAGCAAGAAAGCTTACATCGGCTGCAAACTCCAAGAACTGGGTAAGTTTTGTGAATTTCTAATTGTTAATGCGGACTTGTTTGCTTTTAACCATGATGATATGCCAGGTATCCCAAAGGAGATTTCCACACACAAATTGAACGTCGACCCACTCTACCCCGCGATAAGGTAGGTTCGACGTAAGTTCAACCCCGCAATCAATAACGCGGTGCGCAAAGAAGTGGAAAACCTATTGGAAAATAGTTCAATCAGGGAGTCGAAATACCCCTAATGGGTCGCCAATGTGGTCATGGTGAAAAAGAAAAATGGCAAGTGGCAGATGTGTGTAGACTTTACCGACCTAAACAAAGCCTACCCTAAGGACTCATTCCCACTGCCCCACATCGATCAGCTCATCGACGCGACAGCCGGGCATGAGTTGCTAAGTTTCTTGGATGCCTACTCGGGCTACAACCAGATCCTTATGGCGGAAGAGGATTAGGAAAAAACCAAAGGTTGGTGACGAAGATGTTCAAAGAATAACTTGGAAAGACGATGGAGGTATACATCGACGACATGCCGGTCAAGTCCAAAAGAAGAGAAGATCACATCGACCACTTAACAGAAGCATTTGGCATGCTCAAGCAATATGGCATGAAACTAAACCCCGAGAAATATGCATTTGTTGTGGCCTCAGGAAAATTCTTGGATTTCCTAGTGTCGCAGCGGGGTATCGAGGTCAATCCCGACCAAATCAAGGCCATCGAGGGTATACCAGAGCACTTGACTACCAAAAAGTAAGTCTAGAAGTTAACAGGCCGAATAGCCACTCTGTCAAGGTTAATCTCGCGATCCTCCGATAGGTGCCACAAGTTCTTCGGCATACTCAAAAAGGAGAACGGCCTCTAATAAACCCCTGAGTGCGTCCAAGCGCTGAAGGAGTTAAAGGTGTATCTATCCTCTCCGTCGTTGCTCTCAAAACCGGAACCAGGACAGCCTCTCCTCATCTATCTCATCGTGTCCGAAGTATCTGTGAGCGTAGTCTTAGTCCAAGAAAATAAAGGTACCGCAATCTCCCATCTATTACATCAGCAAAACACTGGTCAACGTCGAGACGAGGTACCCCCACCTTGAAAAACTGGCTATGGCCTTAGACGTAGCTTCATGGAATCTTAGACCGTATTTCCAATGTCATCCCATCTCGGTCGTCACGATTTTCCCCGTAAGAAGCATTTTACACGAACCGGAACATTTGGGCAGATTGGCCAAATGGGCCATTGAACTAAGCGAGCACGATATTACATATCGACCACGAACGGCGATAAAGTCTCAGGTCCTCGCTGAATTCCTCACCTACTTCAATGCGCACATACTACCCGAAGTCGAAAAGGAAGCTGTCCACGCTCCTTCCCAAATACACAACCTCTGGGTCCTATACGTTGACGGTGCATCTAACGCGTCAGAGTCCGGCTTGGGACTCATACTCGAAGCCCAACAGGCGAAGTGATTCACCAGTCAATAAGATGCCTGAACATGACTAACAACAAGGCCGAGTATGAGGCTGTAATTGCAGGATTAAAACTAGCACTAAAATATGGGGCGAAGCGGCTAAGGCTGTGCTGCGATTCTCAGCTCGTGGTCAACCAAGTCATAGGGACTTTCCAAATCAAGGAGTAGAGGTTACAAAAATACCAGACGGAAATCTGCAAACTACTACCCGAGTTCGACGAATGTCAGCTCGACCAAATTCCCCGAACATGGAATATCGATGCGGACGGCCTCGCCAAATTAGCGGCAACCACCAAAAACATCACGACCGGAGACCAAAGTATGGTCCACCTCCTCAACTCGTCGATATACCAAATCAAGGTAAGAACTATAAACCTAACATGGGACCGACGCAACCGTATTATCACATATTTGCAGGACGGCACACTCCCTAATGACAAAAAGGAGGCAAGAAGCTGCGAATGCAAGCGGCCAAGTACAGCCTCTTTCATGATGACTTGTACAAAAGGACATATGGCGGCCTCCTGGCGAAATGCTTGGGCCCAAATCAGACGCGACGCGTCCTTGAAGAGGTGCACGAAGGCCACTGTGGAGCTCATTCCGGCAATCAAGCTTTGATCAGGTGCCTCATACGAGCAGGATATTATTGGCCCACTATGAAAAAGGAGGCCGCAAATTTCGTAAAAAAATGTGAGCAATGCCAGAAGTATGCCCCAATGATCCACCAAGCAAGCGAACACCTACACTCAGTAACTTTCCTTTGGCCATGGGGAATGGATATCATGGGCCCCCTCTCATCCGGATGAGGTAACGTACGATTTCTCTTAGTTTTAGCTGACTATTTCTCTAAATGGGTGGAAGAAGGAGCATTCGCCCAAATACGCGAACAGGAAGTAATCTCCTTCATATGGAAGAACATCATATGTCATTTTGGTCAGTCTCCCCAAAGAAATCAGCTGCGACAATGGACCTCAATTTGCAGGGAAGAAGGTCGCCATCTTTTTCGAAGAATGGCACATCAAAAGAATACTGCCGACGCCTTACTACCCCGCGGGTAACGGGCAAGCGGAATCCTCCAACAAGTCAATATTGAACATCATGAAGAAAAAGCTCGAAAACGCCAAGGGACTGTGGCCAGAGATATTACTAGATGTACTCTGGGCCTACCGAACAACGCCAAAAATGAGCACAAGGGAAACGCCATACTCGTTAGTATATGGGACTGATGCAGTAATACCAGTCGAGGTCGGAGAGCCCAGCCTAAGATACTTCCGTGAAAGCGGACACCAAAACGATGACGGTAGAAGGCAGGAGCTCGATGAAGTCGAGGAACAAATAAATGTGGCCTATGTAAGAACGGTTGCGCAAAAGCTGCAAGTAGAACGCTACTATAACAAAAGAGCAAAGATCAGACCATTAAAGTCGGGGACTACGTGCTGAAAGCTAAAACACAAGCAAGCAAAAATCCACGGGAAGGCAAACTAGGAACAAACTGGGACGACACCGGCAAAATCACGGCAGCAGCAAGCAGAGGTTCATTCACACGAGAAACAATGGAAGGAAAGCGACTACCAAACAACTAGAACATTATACACCTCAAGGACTTCAACTTTTAAAAGATGAGGTCACTAAAGTCGCACTCTTTTTCCCTCACTCGAGTTTTGTCCCAATTGGGTTTTCTAGAGAAGCTTTTTAACGAGGCGAGGACGGGGATACTTCAGGATTGAGGTACACACAGACGAGGGCACTAGACGACTAGTTCCTTGCTCGATCTCTCACTATTTTCCAGTTCGACCAATGAAGGGACTAGATAGACTGGGACTGGGACTGAACTACCAGCCAGCATCCAAAAAAATGTAAATTTCTCCAAGAATATGATTAAAGCACAAGCATATGAAGTGTATCCCCACTCTCCCCAAGTAAAAGGTATATTCGACCTCGTTCGAATTAACACCTATTCGGCCCATAGCCTCGATTAATTAAAGGTTACATTCGACCTCGTTCAAATTAACACCTATTCGGCCCACGACCTCGATTAAGTAAAAGTTACATTGGACCTTGTTCGAATTAACACCTATTCGGTCCACGGGCTCGATTGATTAAATGTTACATTCGACCTCGTTCGAATTAACACCTATTCGGCCCAGACCTCGATTAAGTAAAGGTTACATTCAACCTCGTTCGAATTAACACCTATTCGGCCCACGGCCTCGATTAATTAAAGGTTACATTCGACCTCATTTGGATTAACACCTATTCGGCCCACAACCTCGATTAATGAAAGGTGTTATTCGACCTCGTTTGAATTAACACCTATCGGCCAACGACCTCGATTAAGTAGAAGTTACATTCGACCTCGTTCGAATTAATACCTATTCGGCCCACGGCTTTGATTAATTAAAGGTTACATTCGAGCTCGTTCGAACTAACACCTATTCGGCCCACGACCTCAATTAAGTAAAAGTTACATTCGACCTCATTCAAATTAACACATATTCGGCCCACGGCCTCGATTAAGTAAAGGTTACATTCGACCTCGTTCGGATTAACACCTATTTGGCCCACGGCCTCGATTAATTAAAGGTTACATTTGACCTCATTTGAATTAACACTTATTCGGCACATGGCCTCAATTAATTAAAGGTTACATTCGACCTCGTTCAAGTTAACACTTATTCGGCCCACGGCCTTGATTAAATTAAAGGTTACATTCGACCTTGTTCGAATTAACAACTATTCGGTCCATGGCCTCAATTAATTAAAGGGTACATTCAACACGTTCGAATTAACACCTAGTCGGTCCACAGTCTTAGCTAAATGAAGGCTACTTTCAACCTCGTTCAGCCTACTCGAACGAGTTAGTTACGACAAAAGTTAATCAAGCAACAAAATTAGAAAAACGCACAATCTCGAAAAAAGAAAAGGGATCAGGTACCAATAGCAAAACACTTCATACTTTGAATATTTGTTCTTTACAAAGGCTCGAATCCACGCCTACAAAAAGTATACACAAATATGCGGCTAACAAAAAAAAGAGAACTAATCACCATCTGCATTATCGCGCAGACCGTCTCTACCTACCTCCTCGCTATCGTCATCACCAGCGGGATATTCACCCCATACCAAGCGGTTTGTTCCATCCAATCCACGCCCGTATTCTCCTCCTCATCGCCGGCTTCCGGTGTAGCGGGATCATATCCACAAGCAAACCGAGCCTCCCGTTCCTTAGCACGAGCATCCTCGAGGTCGGCTTCTGAAATAGCCCCCGCCCTCATCAGATCCCTGAATATGTCTAGTTGGGCCTCAGCATGAATTCATTCCTCGTACAAATCTCGCGAAACATCAGAAAAAGCAGAAGTCTAGGATGAGGACGGTTAAACCAACATCTGAGCTTTCTCGGCCTCGAGAGCAGCAACCCGATCTCTAAGGCTCGTAGCCTCTTTTTCTAGCTCCCCTAACCGCTCATCAAGTCGCTCCTCTCTGAGCCTG
The DNA here is from genome assembly GCA_002018475.1 of Nicotiana obtusifolia. NCBI lineage: Eukaryota > Viridiplantae > Streptophyta > Magnoliopsida > Solanales > Solanaceae > Nicotiana > Nicotiana obtusifolia. The sequence continues at coordinate 45,752 of MCJB01049169.1, read as the reverse complement.
GCCATCTCCAAGGCACTCTCCCTCTCAGAATGTAGAATGCTGATCGCGATTGTAAAAGCTTTCGCTCTTCTCATAGCTGACGACTGAGTCGACTCCGCTTTTTCTAAGCTCGTCGCCTTCTCTGCAACCTCACCACTCAGAGCATCCGCTTTGAGATGGTACTCCTCGAGCTCGGCGCGCAGTGAAACCACCTGAGCCTGAAGATTGGCGCATTGGGCCTCAACCCCCTTGCTGACTTCAAGTTCTTCCTTTTATCCCTCAATGCCCTCTCGAGGACGCTGCATTTCCTGATAACCCTCACCAACTCGTCGTCCTTGTTCTTCAGCTCGTCTCGGAGAGCCCAGAAATTACTGCTCCCACCAAGCCGCCTGCAAAACTCGCAGTATTTATCACGGTATTCACGATACTTCCGCTCCATCTTTTGAAAATGGCCTTACGCCTCTCCTCCAGCCAGGAACTCTCAATCTCCAAAATCACGGTCCGAAAGAAAGACAGAAAATGAGTAATAAGAACAAAACCAAGCTCAACAACAAACAAAAAAAATCAACCAAAAGGCTCACCCTGAGAGCGAGACCGGCTATACTCCTCGACAAAGTAGCATCTTCAACTTCTCAAGGGTCTTACCCTCTACATCGAAATAGAGAGGACCAAGGGAAGGGACTACGTCCTCGGTATCCACCAGCAAATCCCGGTCCAAAGGGATCATAATGGTCTGCGTAGTCCCATCCAATCTCACCTCAAGTCGAGTAAGCCCTTCATCCATCATCCTCACCTCATCGGCGTCCATGTCGGAGCCCGTTTCATAACCTTCTTTGGCTGCGCTTTTACTCTTTGTGTCAACTCGAGAAGAAGGATCCTCGGCTAGAGGCGAGGCCGATGGAAAATCCTGCCGTAAGGATTCAGGGACTCTCGCCGACGGTCCTTCAAAGTTCATCACGGTCTCGGGGAAAGGCGTCCCTCTTCGGCCCCCAGCGACGGCGGAATCATGGGCAGCAACTCAACATCAACTCTGATGTTTATGGTCGTTGTTTCTCGAACAAAGAAATCACTCATCGCCGAACTCTCCACTTGGATGGCATCATCGCCGGCATCTACGGATCGCCTCTTACGAGGGAGCAAGTTATCATTATTCAGCGACAACTCCTCCTCATCGTCCTCGTCTACTAGATGGCGTAGAGGGGAGGTCGAGATCCTTGTCGCAGGTGTAGTCGATGACCTAGCGGACCTCACTGCAGAAGAAGGAATGGAGACTGCCTTCCTTTTATGGAACGCTAGAGCTGGAGCCTTTGACCTCCTCGAAGACCCTCGAGCTGAAAAAGGAAAGCCAAAAAACCTTTTTAGAAGAATATCACCCTTGTGAAAAAATCGTGACGAACAGACGACAATGCTGTCAAAACGACAGAAAGGATAGCAAGTTCTCGTGTAAATAAAAACATATAGGCGAACTCACCGGTCACGGAAGGCGCGAGCCCGAATTTGTTTATGAAAGCCGGCCATTCATGAATCTCCACTGTGTGAGGTAAGACTTGGCTGACCCAGTCGTGGATGTCCCCAACCAAAGGAGGGGGCGAAGTCTCGGCTGCACAGAGAAAAGACGGAATGTCAGATCACAACTAAAATGGATAATACAAGTTCGAAAGAAAATACTTATGGGCATAATTCCAAGCTTCAGGAAACCAGCTCGCGTTGGCTACCATGTCCTCGGTCTTGACGAAGAAGTAATAGAGTTAGAACTAACGATTCGCCTTATCATCCATCATTACCACCAAACTCTTACTTCCTCGGTGGTGAAGATGCAGCATCATCCCCCTGTAGAAAATGGGGGCGAAGAGATGCATCAGGTGGCGAAGAAAGACCCCACAGCCAGCCAACTTCGTATATTTTGTCAATATGCAGATAAGCTGATAGACGTAGGGGGAAAGTTGAGCTGGGCAGACGCGATAGTAATGGAAAAACTCCTCCCCCCAATGGGAGAAGAGGAAAGGAATAACCTACATAGAACGGGTACGCGTAGAATGCAATAACCCGAGCGATGTATCTGTACCACATCGTGCCCCACCGGAATCAGATCGATATGAGCCGGGATTTTGAACTTCGCCCTGAACTCGGCAAGGTCGACCTCGTTCATCATCGACTCTGAGGCCTCGGAATCCTCTTCAGGCAATTTCGAAAAAATCAGATTTGTTCTCACTGCGAGAAATTATTTCCTCTACTGTAGGAAACCTCTCGTCTTCAAGGGCAACAGAAACATCATCGCCGTGAGGAGGCATACGTACAGCCAAAGGGGTAGGACTAGCCGCCATACGAGAACCAGAAGGTGCATTAACCATATTCTTGAGAAAGAAGGTTTTAAACGCAGAAGGGTTGAAAATGGAAAGAATCACTAAAACTGCTAAGGAGCTTCAAACAATGGAGGGAGAAAAAGATACAAAGTATGCCGAGTATTAGAGGATTCGTAAATGTTAAAACGTTGCCCACACACCCCTATTTATAAGGATATAGGCATCGAAACCGAGAAATCAGGTCATCATTACCCAGCGCAAGTATCGAAACGTCAGAGGCGCAGGTAACGACCCAAAGCGTCAGGAAAACGCATCATAATGACGAATGATACCGTGACGTCATTCTGAAACAATGCATCCCCATAGTTTGCATCTCACGAAGAGTCATGTTGCCACCTCGTCTAAAGCGTCGCTACCCAGCTCGCTCGCCTCATTTCGTCGACTACGACATACGAAGTTTGCTCACCAAGGCCATTTGAACTCGGCCTTAATAAGCGGAGGGACTAACTATATGGGCCAAAATCCATCTTCAGAATATTTAGCATAATGTGACATTAAATAAAGTCATCGTTCGAGCTCGCCCTAGATACAGCGAGGTCAACGGTCGAGGTGCCGACATGAGCCACGGTCGAGATATCGACGATTATTGCAATCAAGGTGTCAGTAAGGTTCAGGATCAAGATCGACTGTTGGTGATAGGATTTGTAATGGCTAATTTGTCAAGATAGGGTACTAAAGGGGAATATTCTAGTGAATATTCCCTACATTTGTACTATTACTGTTTCCTAGGAAAAAAGCCCTAGATATATAGAAAAAGAGATAATAAGAGGGGCATGTAATATTCATTTTTCTGATAAGAACACTTTTGAGAAGAAGACTTTCTCTCTGGCATACAAAGATTATCTTTTTGTAAAGATTCTTGTTCATATTATTCCCCACTTTTCCATCAGATCCGAGGACCGTTCATGCGAATCTTGGAACTATCGGTCATTCATCACTATCAGGCAAAATATTCACCCAACTCTTTCATTATTGGGCAAATCATTCACTGTATTTACTTAAATGTCATTTATTGACATTTATACTAGTTACAGCTCCATTCATGTTCATATTTAAGAATATTCTATATTTACTGCTACCAACCACATACAAATTATAATCTATCCGCTATATGTCTATGTGCTCAATATCTGGAGTAATTATCCTTAATTAGATTTGACCCC
>MCJB01049169.1:19659-42120 GCA_002018475.1 Nicotiana obtusifolia | reverse complement strand
CCAATTACATAAATTTAATAGTTTTATCGGAAATTATATTTTTTAGTCAAACAAAATTAAACTGTCAACCCTGATAATTTTACAGGTAAATACGTTGAATACATTATTTTCGCAGAGATTATATAGTACAGGTTTTTCAATTGGTGATCCCGAGGAATCATTCCAGTAGTTTCACACATAAAGCTTGATCTTTCATGGTAAACGCAGAAAGAGAACTGTAGTTAGTACTAATCGAATTTAAAAATTCATTGGATACTAGCACGGTTGTGTGGATAAGTAAGAAACATGGAAAAGTAGAATGAAGAAGGTAGGAAGAAGGCATCACAATATTTGAAAATCAACAATTCTTGAAAAATTAACCCCATCAGCATTAATAAAATCGACATGTGAGGTGTATTATGGACTTGATAACCTTGTAAACATTGAACGATTTCTAAATACAGGAGCATACAAGGGAGTTTCACTTTGTAAGAGAGGTGCATTCTCTATCAGAGCTTTGCACGTAATATTTTTTGATCTGCAACCAAGGACCATCGTGATTCCTATGCAAAAGTTCAATAAGGAAAGAAAGGGACAAGAGAAAAGTTCAAAGTTCTATAGCTCAACAAGTCAAATCATTCCCCTTGATAGAACTGAACTGAAGCCCTAACATGTCAGAGGTGCGGTTATAGGATTGGCATCTGTTGTTTCATTTTCTGCTACTCCTTGAGCAACAGCGCCTCCGTTGTTTTTATCTGTTTTATCCAGTACAAAGTTATCTTCAGAGGCAACATTAGGTGTTGGCATAATAAATTGCAATGAACAACCTGTAGTACAGATAAACTACTATTTTTACCTAAAGTTTTAATTGCTGTCGAGTTGTTTGAGTCTAGATCCTGCAGTAGAAATTTGTCTTCAATTTCAGCATCCTCGCTCGTGGAAACATTAGAGTCTTCAACAACTGTTCCATTACTTGTCTTTGACAGCTTAGTTTTGGCTATACCTTTATGAACAAGATTTGTGGAAGTGTTTAAAACACTAGCAAACGTCAGGTTTCCCGATACGCTAGAATTACCAGATGACTCTCCACGTTGAAAGTTGCATAAAAATGCTACTTGACCTTTGCGGGAAGAAAATATCGAGGGTACAACATATACATTTAGGAAACCAAAATACTAAATCATCAAAACCATAACAAAAATGGATGCCACTAGCCATAGTGCTCATCTAGTTTCCAAGGTACGTGCATACCGAACTTCAGTTCCCATGTTCAAGCAAATCACTCCATTACGTGGACAATTTTGCAATTCCAAATTTAGGATCCAACATAGTTCTCCTCTTAATTTCTAAGATTTGCTCATTCTTGACTGCTACTTGAGAAGTGATGGTAATTTTGCGGTACAAGAACTTTGATTTAAAGTTCAATCAGACGTGCAGCTATACAATTGAAAACTGGGAAATCTAATTTCTAGTAAAACTTGAATTTTCTTATTACATTGAGCAAACACTAAAACTTAAAAAGTCAAAAAAATAGAAGATGGATGAAGAGCACTAAACACTTCTGTATGGGGTAAAATATGCTATAACACGTGGCCGCCCAAAAGAGGGACACGTGGAACCCAAGACGGGAGATGGCCAAGACCCAAGACAACTATTCAGTTTGTTACCGGAAAGAATAACGCTCATAAAGATGTGATGAATACTCTTCATCCGGTAACATTTATAGAAAATATTTCGTGGCATTAAGAACGATTGCCCGTTACAGGAAATTTAGCATTTATGTTTAACGTTACATCTTCATCAATGACCCTCATAATTGACATTAAAGAGGGGGCACATTCCTAGGACCTCCTTCCCTAGACGTAGCTATAAATAGTGAACTCAGTTATCATTGTAGAAGGGGAATTTTCTGACAAACGCATGCAACATTCTATTCAAAGCTTAATACAATCATATCTTCTTGCTTTTTGATTTCATTGTTGTTATGCCCGGAAACCCTAATCCCGGAACTGTTATTTCTGTTATTTCGTCTTCATATCAAGTCTAAGTATTGCATAATTCTTCAATTATCTTATTATTTCAGGATCAAATTAATTCACTTGTTTCGAAACCACTTATAAATTCAAATTTACCATTTTACGGGTAAACAATTTGGCGCCCACCGTGGAGCCTAGTCAGCCGTGCGATTAAATTGATCCTTGTCTTTTTTACTAACGTGTTTTAATTATTTTGTCCTAGAAAAAATCATAACAAAATGGCAGATAACCCTATTAACAACACGCACAATCCCGAGATTCGAGGGGACCAGCCTCACTTCGAGGACTCAATCAGTGACACCTGCAATGAGGGGAATGTCGACACCGGTGCATGGCAGGCAGTATCCTTGACATGTTCGGGAGATAACTCCCGATGATGCAGAAGAGGAACAATTCGTTCACGCGGTAAGGGTCTTGCAAGAGCAACAGGCAATCATTCTAAACCACCTCACGCGACAGGATAAGGTTATGATGGAGTTGAAGCAGGCATTGTCGCGAGCTTCGAATAATGAGAATAGACGAGATCAGCTCCCCCTAGAGGTAAAGTTGGCTCCAATCGGACTGGGGGGAGCTGATCCGGCCTAATTAACGAGAATGATACTTTAAAGAATGAACTATTAAGGTTTATAAGGGAAGTGAATGCCCGCATGGACCAAAACCCAGGTGCGCCACCAGTGCTGAAAGGACAGGACTCAAAGAAGTATACTCAATTTCCATACAAGCCAAGTGCGGCACCAGAATTAATCCCGAAGTGGTTCTGCCCGATGCCAAAGTATAACGGAACTTCAGACCTCAGGAGCACGTTACCACTTACACAATGGCGGTGAAGGGAAATTATTTAGCTCCTCAGGAAATTGAATTTGTTTTGCTGAAGAAATTTGGAGAAACACTCATGAGGGGAGCCTTGACGTGGTATTACTATTACCCGAGCATTTCATAGACTCTTTTGAGATGCTCGCAGACTCTTTCATCAAGGCTCATGCCGGGGCTAGAAAAGTACAGGCTCGAAAGGCTGACATATTCAGAATTGCGCATAAGAGTCTGAGTTACTACAAGAATTCTTTACCCGATTTCAAAAGGAGAGAATGTTGCTCCTAGTTGTCTCGGATGTATGGGCGGCTGAAGCATTCACCAAGGGATTGAATCTGAGAAGTTCGGACGCTTCCCGAAAACTGAAGGAAAGCCTGCTTGAGTTTCAAGCAACGACTTGGGCGGATGTCCATAACCGGTACGATTCAAAGATAAGATTCGACGATGATCAGGTTGGTTTTCCATCGTCGACGAAAGGACAGGAGAAGAATAGAGAAAAATCAAAAGACGATTACGACATGGAGAAACGAACTTCGAGGGGCCGGCTTTTGCCCTACGAATGGACCGAAGGTCGCGGCAGAGGCTTCCGGACAGCGGACAAGTTCGATGTTGACAAAAGGACTAATCGCGGTCGGAACAATAGACCACTACAGGATAAAGAAGCGTCAGGGTCACCGGATCCTTCTTACCCCAAGTTATCGGAATACAACTTCAACGTCAATATAGTGGAGTTGGTGTCAATCATGAGAAACATCAAAGAAGCACAGTTCCCGAAACCAATGAGAACTGATCCCAGCAAGAGGGATCCCAACTTATGGTGTGAATATCATGGGACGGATGGCCACCGGATAGGGGATTGCCGACACCTCAGGGAAGAAGTGGCAACATTATTGAAGAATGGTCACCTCAAAGAATTCTTGAGTGACCGGGCTAAGAACAATTATGGTCATAACTGGGACAATGCGGAACCCTCGAAAGATGGAGAAGATCCCCCACGCCAAATGATCAATATGATCTTGGGAGGAAACGAGATCGACGGGTCACCTTTTCGGCAGCAAAAAAGACGAAAGTATCAATAACTCATAGCAAAAGGCTCCGGGAAGACGATATCACTTTTACGGAGGAAGACGGAGATGGATTGCTGCTACCACACAATAACACACTGGTAATTTCTTTAAATGTGCTAGATTTTAAGATTAAATGTGTTCTAGTGGATCCAGGAAGTTTGGCTAATACAATACAATGGAGAGTATTGGAGCAAGCTAAACTTACTGGAAGTATTATTCCGGCCACAAAGCTCTTCACCGGATTCAACCTCGCAAGTGTGACAACCCAAGAAAAAATTTTATTACTCACAAATGCCGAAGGAGTAATGAAAACAACCCTCTTCAAAGTGGTAGATGGTGATATGGGACATAACGTCATTCTGGGAAGGCCATGGTTGCACGAGATAAAAGTTGTACCATCAACATATCATCAATTGCTAAAGTTTCCAACACCTGAAGGAACTAAGCAGATAAGGATTGACCAACCGACAGCAAGGGAGATGAATGTAATTTCGGTCTCCAGTAGCAAAGAAAAGGAACGCGCGGCATAGCAATTATAGGAACCGGCACCTGCTCCCGAACTAGATGAAGTTAGCCCGGGGGCAGAGGCGTCGGAATATTATCGGGTGGCGAGATATTTCAGGTTCCAGAAGAGACGGATGCAATGAAATCCATAGCAGAAGAGCGTGAGCAAGTTGCATTGTTTGAAGAATTCCTAGAAAGGAAGTTCCACTTGGGGACAGGAATGCACCCGAAGCTCAGGTCTGACTTTATTAAATTCCTTAAATCTAATGCCGATTGTTTTGCATGGTCGCATGAGGATATGACAGGTATCCCAATAGAGGTAGCCGTATACAGGTAAAGTTTGGATCCCACCATACCTCCGGTAAGACAAAAGAAATGCATTATTGCCGAAGCCAGGAATAAATTCGTCAGAGAAGAGGTAACTCGCTTACTTAATATCGGTTCGATCCGAGAGGTAAAATATCCAGATTGGTTAGCCAATGTAGTAGTAGTTCCTAAAAAGAATAATAAATTTCACATGTGTGTAGATTATAAAGATCTTAATAAGGAATGCCCGAAGGACTCGTTCCCACTGCCAAACATCGATCAAATGATTGATGCCACGGCCAGGCACGAGTTAATGAGTTTCCTCGATGCTTATTCCGGGTATAACTAAATTAAGATGACCCGTAGGACCAGGAAAAGACTTCGTTTATAATGAATTTCGGTACATATTGATATAATGTGATGCCCTTCGGGTTGAAAAACACCGGAGCCACTTATCAACGGCTCGTGAACAGGATGTTTGAAAATCAAATAGGAAAAACTATGGAAGTATATATAGACGATATGCTCATTAAGTCTTTGAATGCAGGTGATCACCTTAAACATCTGCAAGAAACTTTTGACATCCCAAGGAAGCATAATATGAAACTTAACCCCGAGAAATGCACATTTGAGGTCAGCTCTGGTAAGTTTCTGGGATTTCTAGTATCACAAAGGGGAATTGAGGTAAACCCGATAAGATTAAGGCTATATAAGATCTCCCAGACCAACTGTCAAACATGAAGGAAGTCCAAAGGCTCACGGGAAGATTGGCAGCTTTGAGCAGGTTCATTTCCCGGTCATCAAAAAAATATCATTGTTTCTTCGCACTGCTCAAAAAAAAAATAATTTCGAATTGACCCCGGAGAGCCAGCAGGCTTTGAGGAATTTGAAAAAGTACTTGTCAAACCCTCCATTGCTTTCAAAATCAAAAGAAGTTAAAACGTTGTTAGTCTACCTCGCGGTCTCAGAAATCGCGATAAGTGCGGTTTTAGTCCGTGAGGACGAAGGTATGCAATCTCCCATTTATTATGTTAGTAAAATTTTAACGGGATCAGAAACTCACTACCCACATTTGGAGAAACTGGCCTTAGCTCTCGTAGTCGCCGCTCGAAAGTTGAGGTCCTACTTCCAATGCCACCTGATAGCCTGGTGACCATTTTCCCTTTGCGGAACACCCTCTATAAACTCGAGTTCTCGGGTAGATTGGCCAAATGGGCCGTCGAAATGAGTGAGTTCGACTAAGAATATAAACCAAGGACTGCAATTAAGTCGCAAGTCTTGGCTGACTTCGTGGCCGATTTCAGTCCAGGATTACTGCCTCTGGTAACCAGAAAAAAGCAGTAATAGTGTCGGAATCAACATCAGGGGTTTGGACCTTATTTTGGACGGAGCTTCCAACATAAAAGGGTCCAGGCTTGGTATAATCTTAATCACGCCTTCAGGAGAAATCCTAAGGCAAGCCATTAGAACGGTCCCTTTAACTAACAATGAAGCAGAGTATGAAGCTTTGATTGCAAGGCTCGAATTGGACCGGGGACTTGACTCCGAGGTCATCGAAATCAAATGCGACTCACAGCTGGTGGTAAATCAGGTTTACAGGATCTTCGAAACCTAAGAGGAGCGCATGCAACAATACGTGGTAAAGGTACAGGCTCTGTTGGCGCGATTTCAGGAGTGGTCGATTACTCATATCCGTAGAAGTAGAAGCATCGGCTAACCTTGGATCATCGACGAGAATAAAGGGATCAAAATCCGGGATGATAGTACAACTGATGAACTCAGTCCTAGATATAGATGGTTACTATGAGGTAAATGCGACTAATTTAGTCTGGAACTCGAGAAATGAAATCATCGATTATCTCGAGAACAGAAAGCTACATGAAGACCCCAAAGCATCATGTGCGCTACGAGCCAAAGCAGCGCGATATAGCTTTAAGAGAGGCCAATTGTATAGAAAATCTTTTCAAAGCCCGCTGGCTCGATGCTTACGGGCATCCTAAGCTAACTATATCATGAGAGAGGTTCACGAAGGGATATGCGACAACCATTCGGGCGCAGATTCCTTAGTGCTGAAATTGGTAAAGGCAGGATATTCTTGGCCTTGCATGGAACAAGATGCCAAAGACTTCGTACGAAAATATGATAAGTGCCAACGCTACACACCACTGGTGCATCAACCAGCAGAACACTTACATTCGATTATACTCCCATGGTCGATCATGAAATGGGGGATGGACATCGTCGGACCACTACCTCCGGCTCCCGAAAAGGTAAGATTTCTTTTAATTTTGACTGATTAATTTTCTAAGTGGGTGGAAGTAGGTCCTTATCAGAAGATCGATGAGCGCGAAGTTGTGGATTTCTTGTGGTAAATCATAATTTGCAGGTTCGCAATACCAAAAAAGATAGCATGTGATAATGCGCCACAGTTTATTGGTGTAAAAGTTACAAAGTTCCTCGAAGATTTAAAAATAAAAAGGATCACATCTTCACCCTATCATCCGAGCGAAAACGGTCAACCGGAGTCAACGAACAAAGTAATTATTCAAAACCTCAAGAAAAGGTTGGAAGCGGCAAAAGGTAATTGGCCCGAGGAACTACCCAGAGTTCTATGGGCATACCAAACAACGGCCAAATCGAGCACAGGAGAAACTCCCTTGTCCCTTGTGTACAGTGCGAAAGCTTTAATGCCGGCAGAAGTAGGGGAACCCACCTTGAGATATTTCCAAGCAGATGAAGAATCAAACCACGAAGCAATGTTAGTCAACTTGGAGCTACTCGATGAGCTCAGGGACTTGGATCATATAAGAATGGCAGCCCAAAAGCAGGAACGGAGCGGTACTATAATCGAAGAGCCAACCTCCGTTATTTCAAAGTAGAAGGCTTGGTCCTAAGGAAAGTAACTCAAAACACCCGGGAGCCCAACGCGGGAAAGTTAGGCCCAACGTGGGAAGGCCGTTATTGGGTTTCAGCTGTCACCGAAAAAGGTTCATATGAATTGGAGAACCAAAATGGAGAAAAGTTGCCCAGCAACTGGAACGTGGCGTACCTCAAAAGATAATATTGCTGACGAACATTATCTGAGCGGAAAGTATGTGCTGCACTCTTTTTCCCTTCGTTTAGTTTTTGTCCCAATTGGGTTTTTCTGGCAAGGTTTTTAACGAGGCAGCAACAAAAAGCATACTACGAAGACAACAGCAATAAGACCTTCAATAGAAAGGCACACAAGCAAAGATCCACTCGGGGACGGTTAGATAATCTTTTGCTCTACAGCAAATTTCCACCGGGAAGTTAAGTTCGCTATTGAGCAAAGGTTACCCAACCGTTCACGAGCGCAAACCACTAGAGGATTGTTAGATAGTCCTTAGCTCGAACATAAATTCCTGTGGGGTAAAGTATGTTACCAAGTTAAGGATTATCTAGCAATTCATTGGTGGAATCCTCGAAGATACAAGACTTCCAGTGTTCTAATTCGCATTCTTCGCATTCGAACACTAGGGGGAATGACATAAAGATTCAATGACAAGCCACGTCAACCGAGAACGAAAAATCGGAAAAATAATTGTATTATCGAGACCGTGGACTGCGTGTTAGCCCCGTAGAAACAAGTTGTACAAATTAGCCACAAGTAATGGCAATTTCTTTTCAGCATAGCAAATGCTTATGTAACTTTTGAAAATAAAAGGAATAAAGTGAAATGAAATCCTTTTGTTTTTATCCTATTTCTTGTTTGAATGATAAATTAACCTTCTTCAAATGCTAGTGCCGTAATGAACAGGAGATGTCCTCTTCAAGAGCATCGTAAACATAAGAGGGCCCTCTCTTATAAAAATCCTCACGTTAAAGGGTTGGTTTTCGGAGAATTTATACCCGGAATCAAAATGCTTTCAGGGAAAATACACCCAAGGCTTCACATAATAAGACGCAAACAGAAAAACTTGTGCAAAACTCTTAAGCAAAAGGAAGAAAATGCAAAGGTTAAAGACTTGCATGAATATTCAAACGAAAGAAAGACTCAAACAAAAACTTGACCAAAAAGATGTTTCTCCCAAAACGACACAGATACAAGAATTGGAAAAAGAGAAAAAAAAGCTAAACTGTAGAATCTCCGAAACCTGGAGGAAGAGAAGTGTCCACGTCCCCGGGAGCAGTAGATGGATCTACCGATGGCTTAACATTTTGATCTTCACCAGTTTTGCCTTCAGCATTATCATCTTCCGATTCTTCTTCAGTTCCCAAAAACTTGGTACTGGAACCAGAAGGACCAGGAGCATCAGACCTCGCTGGGAGACCACTTTTAGCAGCTAACTCAAGCTCACAGGCCTTAGCAATTTCGGCATCAAAATCAACGATACCAGCTTTTGCCTCTTCCAAGTTTTTCCTCCTCATGTTGTACATAGCATAAGTTTTCTCTACAAAGAAAGGAAGCCGCTCGGCGCTTGAGTTCTTCTTTGAGTTGGGTGACCTCGGCAAAAAGGTTTTCTCGGGTGCATCTAACAGACTTTAGGCTAACATCAAGCTCGCGGACAATAGAGCTGAAAATCTTATTATGCTCAATGGCCCTTTTATGCTTCTCTCCAGCTGGGCATATTTCACCTCTGCAGCAACAAGTTCTTCAGCCTTAGAATTCAAAGCTGCCTCTAAGTTTTTCAATCTTTCAACAGAGGCAGCCTCACGATCGGATGCATCAAGAATGGCATTATGGACTTCAGCCCATTTGGCCCTAGCCTCTTCAAATTGAAACCTCAATGGGGCAATCTCTTGGCTAAGGGTCTCTACTTCCTGCTCACTTTGCTGCAAACGAGTTTCCAACACAACAGCCTCGATAGCCTTAGTTTCCAATTCTGAGAGGCGAATAACGGCTTGGTCCCGTTCAACCAAAAGTTGATCCCGCTCTGAGGTAAGTTCCTCCCTTTACCTAATCAGCTTTTGAAGGCCCTCGGAAGCAAGAAAGTTGGCCTACAAAGTAAGAAAAACAAACTCAGGATGTGTTTATACAAAAATAGTAAGAACAACAAAAGAAGTAAAGAATATACCGCTGCGGCGTTGTGCATGGCATTGTTCAACAAGCACTCTCCCAAGAGAGCCTGAATCTTTTCCCAATCCTTCTCTGAAGCCAAAGGCTTTAGGTAATTATCAAGTTCCACCGGCCAGGATAGCAAGTTGCATCCAGTGGAGATCGAAAGAGTAACATTCCTTGCGGATCTCCGGAGGGGGAAGCACCATTTTGCCCCAAATTCCCATGAACTGGGGACTGGGGAAAAGGAACACTTCCTTCATGATCAAAGTATGGCCGGAGAAGGTGACGTGGCAGTTGCTGGTGGAAGAATAGATGCGGATGAAGCAGTTGCTGGTGTAGGCGAAGGTGGAGATAAAGCTGATGGGGTTGAAGAGAGAGAAGCAGCTGCATCAAATGCAGTGCTGGTTGTTGGATGCTCGCCAACCAAAGACGGCAGGGACCTGGCACTCAGCCCCGCAGCACTGGGCACCGCAATTGGCCCGAACACGGGAGTTGGCATTATCTACCAAATCAAACTCTCCCCAAAGTGCCGAAATATCACCTCAGTTAGTGTTACAATCTCAACGGGTCGAGCATCCTGTTGAGATGATGAGGACCGTTATCTTCTATGTAGAGAAGCTCACTCATCACTAGCTTCTTTATCATCATCGACCATCACGGTGTCTATGACTGGCTCGGAAGGAGGTTCAATCATCATCACTACCAGAGATGACTCGGGGGCAGTAGTCTTCGCCCTTTTATTCTTCTCCTCGGCTGCGGAGGAGCGTCTTCTTTTTGGTTGTTTGTCCTCCGGCCGAGGACTCCGTAATGATACTCTTGTACGCGAAGCATTCCCGGAGATATATGTTCGAATAAGCGCCTCCTGAAGCAGCCTCGCCACGCCAGCAGGATCAGCCAAGATGTCCTCCTGGGAGACAACAACAGAGCCCGCGGGTAGACCTGATTTCATAGACAAGGTAGAAGGGATCAATCAAGTTCTTCACATGAAAAATTGAAACACGGTGAGTTTGAATTACTATGATTTTTGGCCTTCCACCCATATTCAGCGGCCAGTTCTTTCCACAAGCGAGTTTCAGGCATCGTAACATCCAAGATGGTCCAAACCTTCAACCGCCGGTGGGATCCATCGGGTTGCTGAAACAGATGAAGGATGGAGGATCAACACTGGTATAGAAGAATATTTAATAAAAAAACAAAGAGCTTACGCGTGCGATTCTAAGCGACCGGAAAGGATGAAGCCGTTGCCGGAATGATATCGTTGGTGGCAACTGCAACGAACTGTTCCATCCATTCACGGTCGTTGTCTTCATCCATGCTAGAGAGAAGGCAAGCAACCGTCCTCCACACAGTTGACTTACTTGTGCCAAACACACCTGGTAGCGGAGGCAAAACTCCGCAATAACGGAGTCAAGCTCTCCACTCAAAGAGAACGCACCCAAAGTAAAGGGATACGTATAAAAATATGTAAAACCCTCCTTGGGTAGGGTCACTCGCTCTGATAGATCAGGAGCAACAATATCCAAATCGTAACAGCGTCAGTCTTCCTTCACAGCAGGAATGCTAAAAGGATGGATGGAAGAAGGATACCTACTGACGGCTCATGTACGAGAGTTAATAATAGGAAATTTCTCTTCGAAGTCTTTTGTGGTAACAAGACTTCTAGGGATGATGGAGCCTACTGTTGGAGGAGCAGAATCCTCGGCCTTGTTTTTGTTCTTTAAAAAAATCGGTACGCTTTGAGGAAGAAGCCATTGTATGGAAGAAAGAAAAGGTTTTGGCTTGAAGAGAATTAAAGAAAAGATGAAGAGCATGATGCAAGTTGAATAAGAGAAGCTTATAAAATTATGAAATATGGAGGAGAAGGTTGATGCGTATAAGTAAAAGTTTTGGCGGCTAAATTCATGGCCACGACTACCTCGAGAATCGGCAAAAGTTATGCTGAATCGTGGGATGGCGCGTGTTCGGGGCATTAAATGAGGAGAGACTTGCATCTAATCAACCGTCAGAAGCCTCTAGAGGGAGTTATAGTAATTCCCGCCAAAAGAGTGTTTCGACTAACTTGAGGGACTATCTGTATAGGATAAAATATGCTATGACACGTGGCCGTCCAAAAGAGGGACACGTGGAACCCAAGACCGGGGAATAGCCAAGACCAAAGACAATTGTTCCATTTGTCACCGGAAAGAATAACGCTCATAAAGATGTGATGAATACTCTTCACCTGGTAGCATTTAATAGAGAATATTCCGTGGCATTAAGAACGATTGCCCGTTATAGTAAATTTGAAATTTATGCTCAATGTTACATCTTCATCAATAACCCTCATAATTGACATTAAAGAGGGGCACGATCCTAGGACCTCCTTCCCTAGACGTAGCTATAAATAGTGAGCTCAATTATCATTGTAGAGGGGGAATTTTCTGACAAACTCATGTAACATTCTATTCAAAGCTTAATACAATCTTATCTTCTTGCTTTTTATTCATTGTTATTGTGCCCGGAAACCCTATTCCCGGAACTGTTATTTCTGTTATTTCGTCTTTATCTCAAGGCTAAGAATTGCATAATTTTTCAATTATCTTATTATTTCAAAATCAAATTAATTCACTTGTCCAAAAATCACATATAAATTCAACTGTACCGTTTTACGGATAAACAACTTCAACTTACACTTTAAAAGTGTTGCCCAAAAGCAAGGTAATCATTAACAAGGAAAACAACACGATTCTTTCTTCTTCTTAATTACATTTTAGAAATCATTACAAAACTACAACACAGAAAAAGAAAAAGACAAAACCAAAGACCGCATATAATTGGAAGCTACTGAAGAAGGGAAAGCAAGAAACTAGAAACGCAAAAGGTAGAAAGCTCACAGAATTGATTAGCTTCAGGTTTGGCTACACTTCTGCTCAGCTGCACTTCAATTATCAAACCAAACACCAACTTGATATATTCAGCATGACTGGTCAACGGGGCATACTATGTCGTATGTCTTTATTTTTCTTCTTTTGTTCTTTTCTTGACTCTCCTGTTACAGCCAGTGGAGGGAGTGAGGAAAAAGAACAAGAAAGAAAGGGAAAGAAAAGAAAGCTATGTTCCTATTATTGGTTTCGTTACTATTAATATACATTGTATTTCTTCATCAGATTAATAATTTCTTTCCAATCTTAAACAGTTGTTATCATTATTTTTAAACAATGCCTTTTGGCTTGGAGTATCAACTGCTCTATCTTCCCTTTTTTTATGCCTTTTTGGTTTTTGTTTCTTAGCGGATGCTACACACACACTTAAAACTCTAAAACCTAATTAAATTATTACTATTGAACTTTAGAACCTCTTCTTTCATGTGGCTGCCTAAAATGTTGGAGAACACTAAAGTATTCAAAGGACTATGTCTAAGTGCAGGACAGACAAAGCCATATTTTAAGATAAAATTTACTCCATATATAAATTAGACAGGCAATTAGAGTAAGGATGCAAATTCATCTCAACTTCATCAGCTATGAGAAAGAAGAAAAGAACACTACTTTTAAAGTAGTATGGTAGCATAATTTTCTGGTCCAATTGAGAAACAGTTAGAAGATAAAAGGCTTAGTACTAATATGAGTCTCATAGAATAGATGCATGTTCAATCTCACCATTCCCCTTCTCCTATCTCCTGACCTTATCCACTAATTTAATAAAATATTGAAAAATAAATTTAGAAGGTAAAGGAAAAGATTAGTAGTTTTTTAGAAATATAAAGACAAACAAGGGAATGAAAAGGGGGTCATTTTCTTGACTAAGATAAATCGCTTTTTGAAATGCTTAATGCCTCTGTTAAGTGGTGAATGATTGAGTACTAAGTTCCCAAAGTTCATTTTCTTTCACTCTGGATACTTTATTCCGAAGTTCACCTAAGATATTTGCATAAATAATCATACACGTCTGCTCTAATTATTCTACCTTACACCAATGTTCACTAAACACAATTTTGGGAGGGAAGTTTTATCACATTTTGGAACTTTTGCACAGTTATCACACCTTTTACCAAAGAAGACAGGATGCTCTAGGTCCAATTTAGCTACAGATTTGGGTCAAAATGTAGCAACTAAATCCAGCCAAGTCTGTCAAGTTGTTGCTCAGTCTCAGTTCAAGGTATAGTGCAACTCAATCACAAAGATGTTCTACAGATTTGTCCAAATAAGAGAAGAAGAAACAAGTAGACATATGCTAAAATAAAGAAACAACAAATGGTTTCTTTTAAAGTCTATGTACAGGAAACAGTCAGATACATTTTCCTCCTATGACGCATCTGCCTATTCATGCAACTTATTACATCTTTCTCAAACCTTTCCCCAGGTGGTGTGTGCAAAAAGAATGCTGCATTAGAATATCTAAAAACTCTGAAACTATCTATTCGTGTACATTTGTCACCTAGGCATTATTCCAAAAACTCTGTTGTGCCATATTGAATGGAGAATCATGTTAAAAACATCATACTTCACAGGCTTGACGTGCCAAAGGAAATGCGGCTGCACCATCTTAACCCTTCTCTGCATCTCCCGATACCTCTTCTCTGGAATTGATACCAGTATGTCTTTCAATTTCGGGATGTCCTTCTCTGGTACGAAAATGGCAAAAGCCTCCCAGCTCAAAGTCTCGAAAAAAGGGGGTACGAAATTGTCAGATATAATCACCGGGACACACTCGTAGAAAATGGCCTCCACCACTCGAGGACTGTTGACTTCATAACCTTTTGCACATATGCAGTATTTGCTGCTCTTCATGTATTGGACATAGCTCACTGTACTAATCTTGCCAAAAATCTTCATATCAGGATCTTTGTTTTCCCAGTAGTTCAATAGGATAGGACGAAGATAACCGTGCATGTTGCCCGCAAAGAAAGCAAGGGTCTGTCGCTGAGAAAGACGCTTCCCCCCAATTTCTCTAAGGGGGTTCTTAGCTACACGGACATATGTTTCTGGAAGCGACACATCTTTACCAAATTGGAAGCCTTCTTTGATGTCGGCATTGCACAAAGCTCTTATGCAATTAGCCATAATTCGTTTTGTTTCTTGAGGGGCCTGAGGAAGAAACTTTTCATTTCAGTATCCAACAGAAAGTCGTATATCTACCTACAAAAGTATGTATGATTTATCTTTGATCGAGAAAACAGAAAATATAAGATGAGATTGTGCGGACGCAAAACAGAAATATGGATAAAATCTATGGGAATCAAAATGAATCTTTTAATACATGTTTTGGAACTTAGATTAAATTAAATGAAGAATCCAAAACTTACCCAATCATGGCAGGCAACAAGAAAATGGTCAGCTCCAGCAGTTCTGTTCCAAAAATTATGTCTTTGGATAATGGTGTTGAGGTAATCGCTTAGATATCGAACTAAATTCCTACGACTGTGAGAATTTGGTACATATAAGGCCTCCTCTAGCATACGGGAGCTGAACGGTAGATAAAATAGGTGAGCCTTTTTTGGGTTCTTGGTAACTACATTTTTGTTTCTCTTCAGGAGCTTCATAAACCAGCCCTCAGAAGCATATATTCCTTTAAGCACTGGTGTGTGGAATACTGGTCTTTCACCTTCAGAGTAAATGTAAACTTTGAGAATCTGCTCCATCAATTCATAGCTCCTACATATGATGTATGTCAGATCAGAGAAATGAGCCGCAAGCATATTGAAAAACAAGTAAATGCAAAGCTTGAGGAAATGGAGTAAAAGCTACAGGAACACTAGACCGCCTCTATATAGATGCAACCCACAAATGCTACCAGTGACAATCAAAGAACTAGGTGAATATCTCATGTAATCTCAAACTAATAAACTATAGACTGGAGGCTGAGGTCTGTGTTTTCCATCTACCTCACAGGGCTCCTTTTGTAAAAAAAGGGTATTAAGTACACAAGAAAGCATCTTTCTATTATAGCTACTTTCCGAAATACACTTATACAGTATATGCAACAGCCAACTTGCCCAACACAAGCATGAAAGTCACTGCATGCACCAAGAAACAAGGTGTGCACGACTGAAACTAAAATATCGCGTTATAGCAGCTTCAACAAAGCATTACTATTTTCTTATGAGTAACAAAGCTAAAGCATCTGATCTAATGCAGTACAACTCGATGCACGTCCAACATTAGAAAACGTCCACATTACAAAAGAATAGATTCATCGTACACTTCGCAATTTTTTATTACCTCTTAAACATTGAGAAATTTCTATACAAAGGAGCATATAGACCAGGTTTATTTCCTGCCAGAGGTGCATTTTCGATGAGACTTTTTGCATGTAGTAGTTCTTGATCCGCATCTGAGGACCATCGTGGTTTCTACAGAAAAGAGCAAAGAAGAGGGACTAAGTAGTATATTAAGCATCTGTTCGTATGCAAGTCATATCCCACTCGAGAGTACCAAACTAACATACATACCATTGAATGAAATGAAGTGTGAGTCTCTCGCTGCATTACATTCATTTCAGCTATTGATACTACACTATCTTTTGGCCCGCCTGACTCCTTCTTAGCAGGAGTGTTGCTTTTAGTAGAATGACTAACTGAAGGAGTATGGTCAGTGCGCATTCGCCCAGGTATTTTGTCATTTTCAAGTACATGGCCTGTGTTTCCTTCTTTTGCAGATATGTTCTGATAGGAAGAAATCAAAGGAGCTCCCTTTTCTGCATCGACATTGACCTGAGGTGTCATAACCATAGGTGGTGGTGCAACAGAAATTTCTGTGGGACTTATATCCAACGTTTTCGCTTCCCTCGGTGCTGGAGAAATACTGCCTCCCCCATGAGTATCATCCACACGCGATGAAGAACTTTCAGATGTACCATTTGAAGCTTGTAAATCATATTCAGAGTCAGCAGTCTTATCTGGAGCTACGCTACTATTTCTTCCAAAACTTTCCCCAGTAGACTTGTTGCCCATTTCTGAATCCTTAAAAGGGGATTCATCTTCTGGATCAACGTCCTCAGTTAAGGTATCACCAGAGGCTTCATTCATTGGGGGCATAGAATCATCCTCTACCTTTTCATTATTCCCACCAGAGAGCTTGGTTTCATTAGTTGCTTCATGGATAATATTCGTGTTAGTAGCATTCACAACACTAGCATGTGTCAGGTTTTCTGACCTACTGAAGTTACGAGATTGATCTACACTTTGCGAGCTGCTTATTTGACCCACATTGGCAGTAAATAAAGAGGACAGAGCATAACCATATGGAAAACCAACATACTGAATTACCAAAACAAGGGCAAAAACCACGCCCAATAGCCATATCAGTCGCCTAGTCTCTAACAGACTAAGATATTTTTCAGAACCCATGTTCGATCAGCACACCTGATAGAAGAGAGCACAGCAGTATGCCTGGATAATTTTCAAAATCCCATATTCAGTAGTAATCCCAAATTCAGTACTGCTACATAGTATATTTCTATATATTTCACAATAACTCAGCACTTGGGTAACATACTAAAACACCAACAAAGAGAGAATTCGATTAAAAAATCAGAAACCATTCTTCCAAATATTTCAACCTCCTTAACAAGAGCAATTCTCCGCTTGAACTAATGGTCAAGCTGATGTTTTCACCATTAAGAGCCATTAACAGAATCATAATATTCGCTGTGTTACTAAATTAATCAACCAGATAAACAGAAACACTTAAGAAATGCAACCGTGCAAGAGCTGCTTGGTCAATAATTAACAAAATAAAAACAGGAAACAAAAAAAAAAAAACAAAAAACAAAAAAAAAAAAGGTAGCATCATCACCAAATCACCAAACAAGAAAAAGCAAGTCAAATTATTCCTCAAACAATAGAGTACAATTCAAGAAACCAAGACAGCAAAAAACCCAACAAAACCAGAGAAGCTAATCAATTACTATAACACGATAAACCAACTATAAATACAGCAGCAGCAAATGAACTGAAATCATACTGTTAGCTTCAATTACCAGATCAAAATCAGACAAAGAACTGCTTCAGCTTCAGGCCACGTTTAGCTACACATTAACTCAACAAAAAGAACCTCAAAGGATAAAAGTCCAACATATTAAGCAGCCTCATCTCGTAAAACTAGCTAGTTGAAAATGTTGGTTTTCATTTGAGTTGACTAGTTGTAACTTGTAACATTTCATTCATCAGAACCCAAATGAGACCTAATAAAATATTATATATGTACTAATTAGTCACATATATACAGTATGTAGATTCTTTTTGTACCTCTACAAGATTTGGAAACATCATGACTGATTAAACGGGAAATCTGTGAGCTTTCCTTTTGTGTCTTGTGCTCTTTTTCTCTTTTTCTCTTTTTCTCTTTTTCTTTTTTCCCTTTTTGTGTGTGTTTCTGTTTTTTTTTTTTTTTTCTTTTTCCAAAGACAGCAGTAAAGGTGGAAAAAGAAAAGGAAAAAAAGGAAAGATATGAGTAGGCTTGTGATTAATGGAATCTAAGTTAAACAAAGTTAGGTGACGTGTTCGGACAAATATGCCCATCCGCTTTTGGAGATATTTCGTAAGTGGCACGTACAACTGTACTTCCTTTTTTTTTTTTTTTGGGTACGACTGTTGGCTTCTTCACGTACGCATTAGTAATACGAAACGCACATGCCCACTCGCAAATGAGAGCGTGGCTTGTGATCTCTTTTAGAATAGAATATCCAAACAACAGCACATTGAATCCCGGTTTGCCACCACGAGATTGCTCTTCCCTTAACCAAAGATTTTTGGTTCAAGTCTTGGGTATAGAAAAAATTTTGATAGGGAGCGCTTTTTTGGAGCGGAGCCTTACGCACCACAATCCTGATGTAATCAGGCTTCAATACGGATACTGAACATCAAATGCAGAAAAAATCTTGATTTATCGTTCATTTCAGTATTTAGTTCCTCATTAGAATAAACGTGTTTCTTCTCTTGGATATCTAGATGCACTACTCTGGAGAGGGTAAAGGGGTTCATTGCTGAGTAGAGAACACCTTTTTAGGCTCGTGATAATCACTTTTCGATGGAGGAGTAAGAATGAATTTGAATGGCTCAAAATGAATTGAGTTAAAAAATGAGCTATTATTGATCCGTCCTAATGTTACTCCAAAATAAGGCTAAATAATAGATCATAATTAATACTGTCAAGTTTTAATTATTTCTCTGTTTTCTTATGTTTAATTATCAAATAAAGCTAATAAAATTATTTATTATTTAAGAAATTTAACAATATTGACATGGACTTAAGAAAATAATTTTGAACAGTTGGTGGAACGAAAAGGAATAAAAAAACTGTCTACTGGAGTATACTTTCTTTTGATAAATCTAAGTGATATGAATAGTTTTCACGCGCCAAGTAACCGCTGTGACCAAAGACAAAAAGAGTGCCCAACTTTTCCCTTTTGCAACCTCAAAAAAGTCCCAGCAGCCCCTTCTTATAAAAATATAGAACTAAAATCAAATGAATGATTATGATTTAAGAGCTGGAAGAACAACTTTAAAAATGGAAATTGGATCCTGACAGAGATAATATTAAATACATTTTCCTTCTATTTAAACTTGACAGGAGTTTTCTACTGTCTATCTTGCGTCCGTAAAGAGTAGGAATAAACAAATAACCCGATAATGTAGTCTATGTATGTGAGGGTGGAGCGTTGCACATCGTCAGGTTTTGCACCCATTCCATGAAGTATGTCATGAAAATCTAATACTCCTAATTTATGGCGTTCAGTGATTGTCAGCTACAATTTAATGTGGTACTGCTTTTGTATCTCATCCATTGGCCTTTCGTCAGTGCCACAACTGCTTTCCTTTTTCTTTAGTTGTTATTTAGTTGTTCCGGAGAAAACGAAGAATTAGAAGAATTAAGGTCCAAATAGCCGTCAATTCAATCACTTAAATAAAAAAAGCTGCTAGACGTATAATATAGGAAAAATGGCCAAATATACCCATATATTTTGATATATTGTTCATATTTACTCTTGTTATACTTTCGGGTCAAATTTATCCTCAGCGTTAGCAAAGTTTTCAAATTTATCCTCCAACCCAACGGAAAGCCCCAAATCTCTTCTATGTACTGCAATTCTTCCTCACGAATCAGTCATCTCCTCCGTGTGATTCACCAGAGAAGAAAAAAGGTGCATATTATAGAAATGGGAGTGTGGAGTTACAGCATAATTATTCCCCTTGTCTTTGGTTATGCTTAAACCACAAATGAAAGGCAGAATTCACCGTTTATGGGTATGTCTCCAACGGAACGAGGATGAGTGAAATACCGTGAATAATTTGGAAGAGATTTATTTAATTCTTCAGGTGGTCGAAATGCATTCGCTTATGAAGTTGTTACTAATATTTACTATTTTTTATGGACTGCAGCCATAACAAGGTCGTAGTTATCCATGTAAATGCATTCCCTTTCGTATTTGGATCTAGCATGTCATTTGATGCAAATTTTGCTTGCGCATGAACTTCTGCAAAATTTATGATATGATTCTTTAGTATCGTCTGAGAAATCACAAATTAAATAACCTGATTAAATTTATGTCCAGCTTTAGAACATCCTTTTAAAAGGAATATTTACTAGTATTCTCATGTCTGGAGGTGGTGGAGTTTGTTAAGTCTTCCTGCTCTAAATAATCAAGTGGAACGAGAAATCAACTTGTCGAGGATATTTTCTTCTCTGATAGAGCACGCGTAGGGATAATGTAATTTGTGAGAAAAAATTATAGTATATAGAAGGAATTTGGGATTTTGGGGCTTTCCATTAGATTAGAAGGTAAATTTAAAAACTATACTAACGGTGAGGGTAGATTTGACCCGATAGTATAACGGAGGGTAAATATGAACAATATATCAAAATAGAGGGGTATATTTGGCCCTTTTCCCTATAATATATATAAAGTTTTTTGGAAAGAAAAGGTAGGCATAAATCCACGAACACAAGCTAGCCCTTCGGATATGGGTGCGGCTGAACCCAGTATCTTTTATCTTAACCTTGTATTTGTCTTAAAAAATTATTGAATTATATACAAATGATTAATTTAGAATCCAATAACTTAAAAACAGATTAGAATATTGAACTCATAAGTTTCAAATCTTGGCGGTGAAACTTGGCGTTACCTCTGAAAACATATAAGACACTCCTATAAAGTCATCCATAAGCAGCCAGGAGCCTAAACCATCAGGAGGTTCAGCAAGGAAGTGGACACCAAGGCCAAAAGAGTCAGCGAAGTGAGATAGAAAATCTACTGAGAAATCTGCTTTTCGATGAACATTAGAGACCAAATATATAATATGGGTATAATTGTATATAATTATTGTATTATCTATAAATTCTAGTTAGAAAAAATTTGGAGTGAATCCGATTGGCTATCTGTGTAAAGATCGTAAGAAACTATTGGGTTGAAACTCCACTCAACCTCAATTGTATAAGATCCAAAATAATAAAATTCTTTTTATATCCATATGAAAAACACTGTGGTCATTAAAATTTAGGTTGGGGTCATTTTAGTCATTATATCTCTTAACTGCTCTAACTTTTGCCTTACGTGTTCAATCCACTCCACGTGGCTTTACTCCTATAAATGCAACATCAATCTTGAAACTATCTAATTCTTTTATCTCTTTCTCTTCTTTCTTCATTCTTCCGAAAATTTCTCTTTAGATTTCTTCGGACATTCAAAGAACTTTCAGCTCTCTTCATCTTCTCCGCTGGATCTTACAATTTCAGGTTTGATCCTCTTTCAATTGATTGTGCAAGGCGTCATCCTTGTTTTTTCTTGAGGTATTCTTGGTTTATATCACGTACTTAACTGTTGTGTTATTGACATAATGTTCCAAATTGAAGATGTTAGCATGTTGTTAATAAGCAAAGAATCCTTACAATCAGATACCGAATATGTGAATCTGCAGTAAAAGAAAAACAATGGAAAATTTGAGTATTATGATTTTCATGGTGTTAGTTCTTCAGCATTTGCAGAGGAGATAAAGGCCTATTATCTCAAGGAGTCAAAACAAATGGTTGGTTTGGGGAAAGCGTAATAGCTAAGCCATGGATTCTTGGTTGGGACAGAAAATTTCTTCTCTTTCAGCGATTTTTACACCTTTTTCCTTGTTATTGTAGGATAACTTAATCCAAAGTGTGTTCTGTGTTAATGAATTTAGATGTTCTCTCAATTTTGTCCCATAATAGCTTGGATTTAAGCACTAATTTATTTTTATTGTATTTCTAATAAATTCAACTTTAAAAAAGTCTAAAGGTTTTTGTTATAATATGAACAAAGGTAAAAGTATTGTTTGAATCTCTATCTGTAGCAAGTCTAAAATATCAGTATGTATGTGAGTTAATAAAATTGGAGAAAAAGTTTAAGAAAATAGTATTTGCAGTTGGCATAAAAATACTATAGTGATGTTGCGAAAAAAAATTCGTAAAGACAATGTAAAATGTATTACGATATAGTTATCCATGGTAATAATCACATAAGGAAATTAGTTCATTGGCGTAATGAACATGTGAAAAGGTTGGACTTGTGCGACTTCTCCTTTTCGTTACTCCAAAGCTACATCATTTGTGCATGTGAATATGAGCTTTCTTAATTTCTAATCACAAAAAAGCGCATTCAATATGTTTACTTCATATTAGATAATTCATTTCACTGTTCTTGCCTACCTTTGATACCTGAAAGTTGTGATTTCTTCTACTATTTCATGTGTATCAAAGAAATATTTTCGGCTGTGATTTGCTTCTAAATACCC
>MCJB01049169.1:0-19639 GCA_002018475.1 Nicotiana obtusifolia | reverse complement strand
CCCCCCCCCCCCCAATTTAAGAAGATATTGTCAGTTGATGAACTGTGCTATTGAAGCATTTTCCATATAATACCCCACTATCACTATGTTTCACAATTTAAGTAATTTATTGAACGGTGTTAATGATTGACAAATTATGTTCCTACTTTAATTTAATATTTTTTAAAAATAGATTAGTACCCAGTGAAGCTCTAATCAGGTAACAACAACCATAAGAAAATTGTTCATTTAAATGAATGATACGTTGCTAAAAGTTCTTTGATGAACTATGCATCTAATGAATATTTTTTTTCAGCCCTTAGTAAAAGCACTGGGAGATCCGAGTAGTAATTTATATTTATCTTCTCTGTAATAAAACTCAGGATTATTCAACTAAAAATTGCTTCAACCATTATTTTAGACGGATGGTGTTGGTGGGATGAAAGCTGGTCTTTGTTCAAGCTGTTCTAAATCATCAATCATAGTATTACTTCCTTGATAATCATAAAACAGAAAATTCGAAAGTTGTATGGATAATTTTACTCCATTATTTATCTGTTGTATATATTAGTAACTGCTTAGAAGTGTTTTGTGTCTTTCTAAATATAAGTGTAGAAGGTGGAGGAGAACTAACCTTTTATAAGGGCTAAGACTTGGCATTTTACATAAAGCTATAATGCATTCGAAATGCACGTTGTTGCTGGTGGATTCTTGGGATTGGCTATAGCAACAATTCTTTGTTGATCACGGGATTTGGATATTGAGCACGATAGAGAAACTGTTGTATGTTTGTCACGCCTCGAACTTGGGACCGGATGTAATACGGCACCCGGTGCCTGACTACATATGACTGAGCGAACCAAGTGGCTGGTTGAATCAACATATGATATCATAACATACTGAATGCGGAAGATAAACTAATACATGCTGATATACTGAAAGTTTGAATGATATAAATCAAGTGCGAAAATACTAACATAAGTCTGAAACGTATCTGTAGCCAACATTGCTTAACATGAAAAGCCCGTGACTCTGTCTAACTGTTACTCTAGTCTATGAAGCCTCTAATGAAGTACTGAAATTACTGATTGTCTGAAAATACTGAAGACTGTAAGGTAATGATAATGTCCCGAAAGAACTAGAGATCACCAAATAGCTGGTACGAGAATTCTAGTGCTCTGAATCGTCAACCTGTTAATCATTACCTGCATCGTAAGATGCAGGCTCGGGGCAAAAGGGACGTCAGTACATTTGAATTGCACCAGTATGTAAAGCAACTGAAAGAAAGAACTATAAATGCCGAAACTGATACTAAGCTGGTAACTGAGAATTGATAATTGATAACTAAAATGATAACTGATAACTGAACTGAACAAAGGAAATAAGGATATGAATACTCCTTCTTCTGAATGATGAACCACATGTTTATCTGAATAAATAAACTACTGCCTCAGGCCCAATGCATATGTGCACAAACTGCGGCCTGGGGCCCAAGTATATGTATACATAACTGCAGCCTTGGGCCCAAAGATGCATAAAGCATTAACTACTCAGGCCCAAAGATGCATAAAACATTAACTCCGACCTCAGGCCCAAACATGCATAAAGCATAAACTGCGGCCTCGAGCCCAAATACAGGTGTTCAATATTCAGGGATTAAAAACAGGAACTGAGAATTGTACTGTAACGCATGATACTAAAATACTGAATCATACTGAGTTACATGATACTTGAAGGCTGGATAAAACTAGACTGAGACATGTATTCATGAACTGATTATGAAAACTGAAACTTCAACTATTTATGACATGCTGAGTAATCTAGATTGAGACTCGTGGGCATCAAACCCAAGTCTATATTGATTACACACAAATTTCACAATGTTCGGCATGAAAGTCGTAAACGAGTTACGAAGCTAGAGAATAGAAGTTCTGCAACTATTCAAGGAACTAGGCTTAACTATATTTCTGAGGCAATTAGTAACGTCGTAAAATAAATGTAGTGTAGCCCTCATTAATAGGAAGTTAAACTGAAACTAAAATGATAACTGATATCAAACATTTGGTGGGTATAAAGCTTCATAGCCCTCATTAATAGTGTTTCTACACCCCAACAACCTATTCTATTGCTCCTAGATAAATTCTAAGATCTCAACTTGTTATAATCAATATCATTCTTCATCGCCCATAAGATAAACAACATCCTTAATCAACAATCTACAACCCAAACCTATAATCGTTCATGCTTTTATATCAAACCCACAACTCATATCTCATGAACTTAGAGTTTATAATCATTTATCCCATGTTATAATCAATTAGAGTAAGTTATTACCTTTTGACGTTCAATCCTCTTGAATTCAAGTTCTAGGGTTTCTTCTCTCAACAATGACGTCCAATCGAATATCTAATGATTGAAGGGTTTATCTATGTTAATAAGGTGTTGAAGAATTGAAATTAACTTAGAATCATCATTAGAACTTACCTTGGATGAGGAGGGACCTTTGAGGAGTTAGGTTCTTGAGAGTTTCCCTTTCTAGAGAATGTTTTTGTGTTTTGGGGTGTGGGGGACGAAGTAAGGCTTTAAAAATGACCCCCTGGGTGTGCTCCCGTGCACCTGAAGGCCCAACCGCGCACTTGGATGCGCAGCAGGGTAGTAGCACTGCCACAGGTGTGCCGCCACGCACGGGACCATCTGGGCGCACCTAGGCACACATACTGCGCATTGTCCATTAAAATGCACATAATATTTTGCTCAGAAATCCGTTCGGGCTTCACAATATATCGTTGGAAAGATATTTCAAAGGGATACAACTTTCATGTTTTAGTTTTCCCAAATTCTTACATTGTTTCACGAGAACCCGCTGGAAGATAGACTTTTTGTAAACTTACTCGATTTTATCGAATCTTATGCACCTCACTCTCCATCTTGATACCAAAACAACTATTTTCACCGATAATCATCCCGATAGTTATTCATATGTATAAGATGTCATATTAATACTCATTTAACTTGTCCACACCTAGTCCGAATTTACGGAGTGTTACGTTATCTTCCCCTTGGGATCATTCATCCTCGAATGATTGTCCTGGCTGTAACTTCAGCTAACTTTGGACCTTAAACGGGTTTGGTGGAAACATGAACATTCATGAACACTTGCATACTAAACTGAATGAATACATTGTTACTGAACTGCTGAGATACAGAACTGAATGACTACTGCATTGACTGAATACTAAGCTGACTGAATACTGAAGGACATGAAGATTATAATATAAAGGCTGAATAGAAAAGGTTAGTTACCTTCAACATTTCTCCAAAACACCCGCCAGCTATCATAGCATAACACAAGCCTCAAAGGGCATCATAAGGCGGATAACATTTCTGGAAGGAACAATCCGTCAATTTTAAAATTAAAACTTTAGAGATGAAGATGCAGGATAATCTCTTCACAGATTTGCCCGCTGTTTTCTGGAAGCGGAAGAAACACATAGTCAGCCTTCCTTATGAACCTGACTTTGATGAAAATATGATTCCTACTAAAGCTCTCCCTATTCAAATGAATCACGAGCTCATCATTCATTGCTAGAAAGAGATTGATGATCTCATAGGCAAAAATATTATTTCTCCTTCAAAAGCTCCCTGGAGTTGTGCAGCATTCTATGTTAATCTGGGGTGATCATAGCTCTTAGGTGGATTAGATACCTTCATCTTGATGAGTCTCTCCTTAATAAAATAGAAGGACTCTTGCTTATGGACAGTGATTCTGAGGTTGCTGAAGACGAGTATGAGTAGCAATTTAACCAACTCCAAGATGATGACTTAGATTCCTCATCATCTTCAATCCAGTCTGATCAAGAAGCTCAGGAAAGTTTTCCTGGGATTAGTGTTCTTACTAAAGAGCAAGATCTCCTCCTTGAAGTTATTATCAATCTCCAAGACTCAGATCTCAAAAAGGATTACCTAGACTAACTCAAGAAAGTTCTGGATAAACCTTCTCCGTCTTCCACTGAGCTTCCTATTATCCTCAGGTGGCTAACACCTATAACATCATGGACATCCTCAAGAGATTTCCATCTCAAAAATCCAAGGCAACAACCATAACTGTTGAGGACCTCCAACTGAAATAGCTTACCTTAAAGAGGAAAATAAAGAAATCAAAGCAGGTCAAGAATTAGATCGTCTTGTGCTCCGACAACTTTCTAATGAACCTGAGCATAAGGAGGATATATCTATTTCCCAAGAAGGAGTATACAAAATAGGCAGAAGCTTGTTCCTGGAGGTTAGAGGGGGAGGAAGTAAGAACAAGAAGTTTAAACGGTAATTAAAAATAGTTCAGGCGGCAGAGCCGACCATATGTATATAAATTAAAGACTTAAATTAAAAACATAAAATAAAGTGCAAAAGATTAAAACATAAAATCAGGTGGCAGAGCCTTCCTGAGGTTTACAAAAATAGGTAGTAAATATTACAGAGGAAGTGCTCTAAAGGTGGAGAGTCTTCTAGAGAGAGAGAGAGAGAGAGAGAGAGAGATAAAGAGAGGTATATTTTCGAATGCCCTCTCTTTACAAATAGGGAGATCTATTTATAGAAAAATAGAAGGACTGCTACAGTGAAAGTGTACAGAGAAAGTAAATAGTAACTTTGCTACAGTAACTTCCGAAAATTTTATGATGTCGTGATCTCAGCAATTTCTCCTGTTTTATGGTACAGTGATATCATAATCAGGGTCTTCTTATTCTTTATCATTTTCTTCATCTGATTGGTCCTCATATGGGATTTTTGGCTGGGTTCTTCAGCCTTTAATTGTTGGAGCAGTTTTTTCATTTGCTGGATATATTCCTTTTTGTTGCTGGATCGTGCTAGTTGTGTAGAAGCAAGAGATATTTGCTGTAAAAATTAAGAATGAGAGACATCTGTAGGTGACGGATATTTTGGGTTCTCAAAGAACCATTTTTCAATTATTAGTACATAAGCTTCAGAAGCACATTTCCAAGCCTAATACCACTTGTAGTGACCTTGAAGGGCTAACCATAGTAACCCTCTTTGACCTTCTGTCATGTAAAATGAGAATTTTTGCGTGTAGATCCATGAGATATGGAATTTATGGAAAAATTGGAGAAGCATTGGGATATGCTGGTCATGATTAAATTTGGTTCAAAAGTAATCATATCCTTCTTTAACCGGAAAAGAAAAAATATCTATTGCGTGACCACAGATTGGCCACCATTGATGTAAAAACCACTGAGGGAACTCGGACTTTAGCTGTCTTCCCCAAAGGATAAAAATGAAGGTTTTCCAAGGGGATTTTGGAATGTGTATGCATTCATCCAGGCATCTCGGTTGTCATAATAGTTAAAAAATTGAGGTTCAAACGGCTGAGAAAGCTTTCTGAGTTTAGTAGGTTGTGTGCTCCATTCTTTTGGTAAGATTATTTTATTATTCCACAGCGTTATATGGGTGACATATGTTTGGATTTTGTCTAAAAATGGTGTGAATAGATAAGATTTGGTATCTGTAAGGATAAATTCATAGAACTTCTGGGTATAGGCAGGAGTTTTCTGAAGATAATTGGCAGAAGGGTTAAGCATCTTTTTGGCTACTTCTGTTGGGTTAGAGTGCCAAAGATCTAGCTCTGTTCGAATAAGCGGGTAAGCCATCTCATTCTTAAAATAGTTTGTTTCCTTGGAATAAGGACCTTTCAAAGGAATTGGTTGTGGCACCGGTGAAGAAAGTGCCTGTTTGGATACCGAAGGTATCGTGCATTGTGTGATGGGGCTTTTTGCCGCCACTACTTTGGTTGTGGTGCTTTGGGAAACCACAGGGGTTTTGAGGGGAGATATGAGGCTTCTAGCTGTCACATCCATTAATTGATTCAATTGTTGTTGTCCTTGTTCAGAATTTGTCATGGGTAACGCATTTTTAAATCCCATGAGTTGATACCATCGCAAGAGTTCTTCTGCTGCCGATGGGGCAGTCTGCAGCATTTGGGATTGTTGAAGTTCATCTTCTTCAACTATGTCTGCCCGTCTTTTTGGTTGAGCAAACGAAATTTATTTTGGTGAATCCACCAAATATGTTTGAGGAACTCCCTTCATGGCATAATCTGCTGGAGTTCTATATTTCGGCTGGATTGGTCCAACCTCATTTATTGGTTGCTTGGAGGCAATTGTCTGTCCTGTGACAACTCCCTATTGGGTATCATTATTGATTTTTGGTTGTTTTGAAATAGCCAATATTGAATCTTCCGATGGAGCCAGAAACGCTGGTATGGGAAGATCAACTTTCTTTTTCCTAACCATTATCTGCCCTGCAGGAATTCTCTAGTAAGGAAGTCTGGTATGGAATTTGACCTTCCTTTGATATATTCTATATCAAAATCAAAAATTGATAAAATATCTTGCCATCTAGAAAAAATATATTTTGAGACAAGGTTTTATACATCAATCTGTAAAACAGATTTAGCTGCTATGCAATCAAGGCGTAGTAAAAAATTTTGATTTAACAAATCAGCTTAGAATTTAGAGATACACAAGACAATCACCAAAATTTCCTTTTTGATAGTAGGATAATTTTGTTGTGCATTGTTCTAATGTTTGGAGGTAAAAGCAATGATATGTTCTTTATTATTTTTCTTTTGTTTTAAAATTCCTCCATATCCTAAATCTAAAGCATATGTTTCTACTATTTTGTAGGTAGAAGGATCAGGAAGGGTCAAGAAAGGAATGTGTCTGACTTTCGATTTGATTTCCTTGACTACGTTGGTATGGTTGTTAGTCCAAGGTGGTGGAGGATTTTTCAGCCGATCGTGGAGCGGTCTTAGCAGAATACTAAGACCTGGAATGAAGTCGCTTACATAGTTGACACAACCAAGGAATCTCTGGAGCGCTGTCCTGTCTAGAATTTGAACCGGAAATTTATCAGCAAATTCAACAGACCTTTGTATAGGGATCACAGTTCCTTATTGGATATTGTGACCAAGAAATCGAATATTTATCTGGAATAAACTATATTTAGTTTTGGATAGAACCAGGAGATTTTCTCTAATAGTATTAAAGAAAATATTTAAATGTTTAAAGTGTTGGTCAATGCTTGTGGAGAATACAAGAATATCGTCAATGTAAGTAATAATAAAGCGTGCAAGAGGATTGAAGACATCGTTCACGATTTTTTGGAATTCAGCAAGAGCATTTTTTAATCCAAAAGGCAATAACATTCCATTCATACTGTCCGAATGGGACAGTGAAAGCGGTCTTGTATCGATCTTTAGGGTTGATTTGGATCTACCAGAATCCTGTCTTTAAATCGAAAACTCCTGTCTATACTCAGAAATTCTATGAATTTATCCTTACATATACCAAATCTTGTCTATTGAAACCATTTTTAGATAAAATCCAAACATATGTCACCCGTACAACGGTGTGGATTAATAAAATAATCTTACCAAAAGAATGGAGAACACACCCTACTAAACTCAGAAAGCTTTCTCAACCGTTTGAACTTCAATTTTTTAACTATTATGACTACCGAGGCACCTGGATGAATGCATTCACATTCCAAAATCCCCTTGGAAAATATTCATTTTTTATCCTTTGAGAAAGACAGCTAATATCCGAGTTCCCTCAGTGGTTTTTACATCAATGGTGGCCAATCTGTGGTCACACAATAGATATTTTTTCTTCTCCAATAAAACAAGGATATGGCTACTATTATACCAAATTTCATCATGACTAGCATATCCCAATGCTTCTCCAATTTTCCCATAGATTCCATATTCCATGGATCTATACGCATAAATTCTCATTTCACAAGACAGAAGGTCAAATAGGGTTACCATGATTCGGCCTTCAAGGTCACTGTTGGTATAAGGCTTGGAAAGGTGCTTCTGAAGATTATGTACCAACAATTGAAAAATGGTTCTTTGAGAACCCAAAATATCTGTCACCCACAGATGTCTCTCATTCTCAATTTTTACAGCAAAAATCTCTTGCTTCTACACAACTAGCAGGATCCAGCAGCAAAAAAGAATATATCCAGCAAATGAAAAAACTGCTCCAACAATTAAAGACTGAAGACCCAGCCAAAGATCCCTATTTGAGGACCAATCAGATGAAGAAAATGATGTAGAAAAAGACCCTGATTATGATATCACTGTACAATAAAATAGGAGAAATTGATGAGATCACGGCAGCATAAAATTTTCGGAAGTTACTGTAGCATTAAAGTTTTCAACAAGCAAAAAATAATATATCCAGCAAACGAAAAATCTGCTCTAACAATTAAAGGCTGAAGAACGTAGCCAAACATCCCCATCTGAGGACCAATCAGATGAAGAAAATTATGAAGAAGAAGAAGAAGACCTTGATTATGATATCACTGTACCATAAAACAGGAGAAATTGCTGAGATCACGACAGCATAAAATTTTCGGAAGTTACTGTAGAAAAGTAACTATTTACTTTCACTGCACACTTTCACAGTAGCAGTCTGTCTATTTTTCATTAAATAAATCACCCTATTTTTAAAGAGAGGGTATTCAAAAATATACCTCTCTCTCTATATATATCTCTCTCTCTCTAGAAGACTCTCCACCTGGTTAGAGCACTTCCTCTGTAATATATATATAACTATATATATATATATATATATAGTTATATATATATATATATATATAGTTATATATATGTGTGTGTGTGTGTGTGTGTGAATACTGGTCTACCATAGATACGTGAATACTGAACTAACATGGATATATGAATATTGCACTGGCACGAATATTTGAGTACTGAACTAACATCAATATCTGAGTACTAAGCTGGCATGAATGTCTGAGTACTGGACTGACATAATTATCTGAGTATTGAACTGACATGAGTATTTGAGTACTGAACTGACATAAGTATCTGGAAACTTGAATGTCATAACATGACACGTGAAGTACTAGGTATACAACCGCTAATTCTGGTGGCAAGTCCAACTCATAAGCTATTTGTTCGATCTTTTGTAGGATCATATACGCCGTGATATATCTGGGACTGAGCTTTTCTTTCTTCCCAAATCTTATAACACCTTTCATAGGTGAAAACTTTCAGAAACACCCAATCATCAACTTGAAACTCTAGGTATCTATGCCGCACATCCAAATAGGACTTTTGGCGGCTCTAAGCCGTCTTTAAACGCTCTTGAATCAACTTATCTTTCTCCATAGCCTGATAGACCAAACCTGGTCCCAACAAATCTTCTTCACCAACTTTGAACCAATTAATTGGTGATCTACACCTTCGCCCATACAGAGCTTCGTACAGTGCCATCTTGGTACTAGAATGATTGCTGTTATTATAAGTAAACTCATTATGATTGCCTTTAACATCAAGGATATATCCTCAAATGTGATCATTATGATTGCCTTTAACATCAAAGGTATGTGATCATTATGATTGCCTTTAACATCAAGGATATATCCTCAAATGTCTGAATAATGCGCTCTACTTGGCCATCTTTTTGAGGATGAAAAACTTGTGGCTAATCCTTTCTGAAAGGACTGCTAAAAGTTCATTTTATACTGAGCACCACGGTCTGAAATGACTGACAACGGATTCCCATGCAATCAGACGATTTTCTTGAATGTACAACTTGGCATAATCTTCTGATGGATCTGTGGTCTTTAATGGCAAGAAGTGCACTGACTTGGTATGTCGATTTATAATCACCCAATCAAATCATGCTTTCAAAATGAGCGAGATGATCCTGCTGTTAAGTCCATATTTACCATCTCCACTCAAGAATATGTGTATTCTGCGATAAAACACTGGGCTTTCTGCTACTCGACTTTCACTTACTGACAATTTGGACACTTGGCCACAAAGTCTGCAACATTCTTTTTTATGTCGTTCCACCAATAAATCTCCTTGAGATCATGATACCTCTTTGGGGAACCTGGGTAGGTAGAATATCTGGAATTATGGGCTTCTAACATGATCCTCCCTCACTAAGTCTATCTATGTCTTGAAAACACAATCCGTCTTGGTACCTCAAAGTATCATCATCTTCCCCTTGTTCAAAAGCCATCATCTTATGTTTGTGAATCCCCTCTTTCAGCTGCAACCAGTAGGGATCATCAATCTATTTCTCTTTCACTTTGGCTACTAAGGAGGAACAAGTCTTGTTCTGGACAACAACTCCACCATCTTCGGAGTCTGAAAGTTGAACTCCTAGCTTGGCTAAGCGGTGAACTTCTTTCAACATAGTTCTCTTGTTTGCCTCTATCATGAGCAATACTTCTCATACTTGATTATCTTTTTAAGGTACTTCCTAAAAACATTTACAGCATTATTGTGACCTAAGTCTTTGACCAATACTCTGAAGACTAGAGTCTCGTGCAATGACACTACCCTCGTGATACACAACTGGGCATGATTTTATAGTTTTTATATCTCATGCTAACTATGCGGGTTTCAAATCTCCAACTGGACTTACTGATAATTTTCACATCTCCCCCTTAGACCAAAGGTTAAGGTCTTGTACTTGCGGATCCTTCTCTTTTGTTGGGATCCGAACAACTTTCCTTATCTTCTGCAATTCTTTGCCCCTTATGTCAATGACAACTCATTTTCCGACTTACTTCTAATCAATCTTTCTTACTAGGAAAAACTAAATTACTTACACAAATGGAAAGTTAATGTATTCACAACTATCATATACAATCTTAATGTTTTAACTCTACTCACGCTGTCAATCTTGGGAAAACCCCTTTTTGATAACTCTTAAAAGCTATTCTTCTGTAGTTTGCTCTCTTACTGCCTAGCTGTCCCCTTTTTTTTTCCCCACTGTCATTGTACTTCGGGTTTAACTTAAACTCTTTGGGTTCTAACATGCATTCGATGTGTCAAACTGTCACCCACTCACTAGCGTTAACCTGGCTAAGTAAATCAAATCGTACCTCTACTAGTCCTGCTGAAATTGCTAATTCACCGTATCTACTCAAAACTTACTTACTATTCTTCTACTAACCATCTACTAGGATCATGTTTTCTTGTTCTGCTTTGAATAACTAAAGTGAAGCATAAGGTTATTCCTAACATCCGTCACGGTCTAACCCTATTCTACCGTTGCATACTATCTTTTTTTTAACTATGTACGTGGATCACACTTTGGAAAATTTCATCTGTCTTAACGAAATTGGAATCTCTAATCCCAAGCTTTCTATATACTTCAAAATCATATCAGACTATAAACATCCGGGGTAAACACTTAGTCGCATAACCTAAGGGAGAGCTGTCATATCTTTTATCTCATAATAATAGCTGCTTCATATAGTAATTTACTAACGCGGTACTTTCTAGTTTTGATTTGAATAAATCGGAACAACTTAAATTCATTCACTGAAATTCAATATCGGCTACTCTTGGTTCTCATTTTGTACATCATATCTTCTTCATCATATGCATAAGTCGTATGAAAAATACATCTTTTGTAATAACAAACATTTTTTACTCCTGGGTATTTTGCTCTCAGGCTCTTTTCTGTCCAAAACTATAGTGATCAACTCTATGCCCGATGTGGTTAATTCTTAACCTGTTACACCATAGGGTCTAACATCTAAACTATCATCACCAACATGTGGCTCTATTTTCAAGAATTAAATGAAGTTGTTCTGGGATGTAAAAGACATATGAATACTCTACCATGCATAAACTTATCCTTCAAAGTATGCCATCATCCGATAAATCACTTCTTGCTCCATCCGGTGAGCCTTGGGTCTTAATCGGGACCTAAAACATGCAAAGATTTTAGTATAATCACTGTTACTTGCATTTTCATTTAGCACCCATATGCATCACCATATACTCACAAGTCACTAGAATTTGGACAACTGAAAATTGGAGATCTGGTAACTAAATAACTGAATACTGGCGTACTGAATAATCATAAATTTGCTAACTGAAAGACTGCAACTAGTAACTGAGGTAAACCGATAACCATAAAATATGATAACTGCTTTTGTACGTTCTGATAAGTTTATGCTCTAATCTGTACCACTATCCATTGCATCCCACTTTCAACATCCTCCAAGTCTCATTTGTTACCAACATGTACTCCATAGTTATACCCCAATGGCAAAGCATCCTTTCTAGAACCTTGGACTTTTCTTGCCTCGTTGGTTGGGCATTTGATACGTCTGGAATTCGATAGGAAGAGAAGGTTACCTATTGCTCAAAGCTTATGGCACGATCTAAAGTAGAATAACATGAGACAATCTTGGATGTCTTGGTAGTTAACCGTTTATATGAGTGGCCGGCACACACATATAAAGGAAACTCCCCTGGACACGGCTTCATAGACTCCCTAGGACTCTTGAACCCAGTGCTCTGATACCAAGCTTTGTGACGCCCCGAACCTGGCCTGGACGTAACACGGTACCCCATGCCTAACTACATGTGACCGAGCAAACCAACTGGTTGGCTGAATCAACATGTGATATCATAACATACTGAATGTGGAAGATAAACTAACACATGCTGATATACTGAAATTCTGAATGATATAAATCAAGTGCAGAAATACTAACATAAGTCTAAAACGTATCTGTATCCAACATTGCTTAACATGAAAAGCCTGTGATTCTGTCTAACTGTTACTCTAGTCTATGAAGCCTCTAATGAAGTACTGAAAATACTAACTGTCTGAAAATACTGAAGATTGTAAGGTAATGATAATGCCCTGAAAGAACTGGGGATCACCAAATAGCTGGTATGAGAATCCTAATGCTCTGAATTGTCAACCTGTAAATCACGATGCAGGCCCCGGGCAAAAGGGACGTCAATAAATTTGAATTGCACCGGTATGTAAAGCAACTGAAAGAAAGAACTATAAATGCCGAAACTGATACTAAGCTGATAACTGAGAATTGATAATTGATAACTGAAATGATAATTGTTGAAACTGAAACTAAAATGATAAACGATAACTGATAATTGAAATGATAACTAATAACTGAACTGAAAGTCGTGAACGAGTTACAAAGCTAGAGAATAGAAGTTCTGCAACTATTCAAGGAACTAGGCTTAATGATATTTCTGAGGCAATTAGCTACGTCATAAAAGAAATGTAGTGTAGGGAGAATCATTAACATTCCTAAACATAGAGAATTAGCCTCACATATCTTAAATTCCTCCTCTTGAGCGTAAAACAACATTCACTAACCCTTTCATCTTTAATCTATATCAATACAAGTCAAAGGGATTCCATATTAGCAATAGTACTCATGTTTGGCCACTTAGGCAGTTTTATCAAACACTTGGTGGGTATAAAACTTCATAGCCATCATTATTGGTGTTTCTACACCCAACAACCCATTCTCTTGCTCCTAGATAAATTCTAAGATCTCAAATTGTTATAATCAATATTATTCTTCATCACTCATAAGATAAACAACATCCTTAATCAACAACCCAAACCTATAATCGTTCATGCTTTTATATCAAACCCAACAACTCATATCTCATGAACTTAGAGCCTATAATTATTTATTCAATGCTATAATCAATTAGAGTAAAATATTACCTTTTGACGTTCAATCCTCTTGAATTTGAGTTTTACGGTTTCTTCTCTCAACAATGATGTCCCAATCGAATATTTAATGATTTTTGAAAGGTTTACCCATGTTAATAAGGTGTTGAAGAATTGAAATTAACTTAGAATCATCATTAGAACTTACCTTGGATGAGAAAGGACCTTTGAGGAGTTAGGTTCTTGATAGCTTCCCGTTATAGAGCACGTTTTTGTATTTTGGGGTGTGGGGAACGAAGTAAGGCTTTAAAAATGACCCTCCCGGGTGTGCTCCCCCGCACCTGGACGCGCAACAGGGCAGTAGCACTGCCACAAGTGCGCGGCCACGCACGGGACCATCTGGGCCCACACCTAGGCACGCATACTGCGTATTGTCCATTAAAATGAACCTAACGTTTTGCTCAGAAATCCGTTCGGGCTCTACAATATATTGTTGGAAAGCTATTTCAAATGGATATAACTTTCATGTTTTAGTTTTCCCAAATTCTTACATAGTTTTACGAGAACCCGCTGGAAGACAGACTTTTCGTAAACTTAGTCGATTTTATCGAATCTTATGCACCTCACTCTTCGTCTTGATTCCAAAACAACTATTTTCACCAATAATCATCCCGATATGACTTAATATGTCTAAGATATCACATTAATACTCATCTAACTTGTCTACACCTGGTCCGAATTTACGGAGTGTTACAATGTTGATGTTGCAACCATATCAAGAATCAAAATAGATGACAATTATGCTACTGAGTTTCGCATCATTATGTCTCACTTTTGAAGAAATCTCTTTCCAAAAAACTATGAAACAGTAATGTATAATCTGATCCTGTGATCTTATGCAAGAGGATCAATTGATATAAGTCCCTTTCTGTAATACATATAATCTAATCTATTATGTTTGAAACTCACTATATAAATTAGTAGCTGTTAGCAGGGATTAATCTTGCACTCTGATGGCGATTATGCTTTGCCATTCTTCGACCAAAATGATAACTTGATGATGATTCTTAGTTAGAGAGTTCAGAGTGTTGTTGCTTACAGGAACTTGAAAATGCCAACTCCAGTCCTCTGTTAAACATTGATGTTGTGTTAGATAATTGATTTACTCGGTACCTTCTATGAAGAAAATTACAGGAAAGTTTAATTGTGAACATATGATAGTATTACTTTCTGGGGAAATAAGATAAATTACTTTCTTCGAATCTATTCTACATGGGTGTTCTGTCTTTTTAGTTTTGAGATATTAAAGGTTACATGATTTGTCTGTGAGGATAGACAATTGCATGTAAAATTGCAATGGAGCAAAAAGTTAAAAATTCAGTAGTTGATGCAGGCAATTTCCTCAAAATCAAATGTTCGGGAAGTAGTTCTCTTCTCAGCAATGACTATTGAACGATTTGAAAATTTTGATGCACTTCAAGAGACAATAAGGAAGCCTATAACAAGAAAAGAAGTTTAAGCTTATGTATTTAACAACAAAAAAAGTTTAAGCGTCTGCATCCTAAATTAAATAATACATTTTATATCTATCCTCTTTACTTATCAATAAGACACTAAACAACATAAATGATCGAAATAAAAAAGATTTTGGCTAAACTAAAAATTAAAAAAAATACTCAACTCAAATTGTTGGGCCCCTGATCTAGGTGTTTTATAAATACTACTGCTATAGTATCATTTTATCTAACACGTTCAACGAGAAGAACACTTTAGTTGGTGGCTTGGTGCATGTAGTGAGCTTTGTTATTCTAATATAATTAATAATTCCAACATAAAATCTCGCTGCATAACTAACGTAATGTTTAGCCAGCAGTATTAAAAGATACCTACATTAAGTTATGCATAATAAATGTATTATTTTCATGTGAGATAAAATGTGAAAAATAAGAATACAAGATTAAATTAGTTAAAGACAAAAAACCCTTTAAAGTAAGTAAGTCATGTATAACATTCATTTGAATGTTAATCACCAAATGACAATCCTTTCATTATTGCTCATCGCATAAACATTATAATACCCACGTGTATAGAAGAACTCTAAATAAAGGTAAACATTTATTCTATACGCCCCCTCAAGCTGGACGGCGGGAGGTAAGTCCAAGCTTGGAACGCAGAAGCAAAAACGGAGCACGGGAGAGCGGTTTTGTCAAAGCATCAGCCAACTGATCAGCTGCAGAAACGTGAGTCACACGTAAAATACCACGCTGAACCTGTTCACAAATGAAGTGAAAATCTAGTGCAATATGCTTCATCCGAGAATGAAAAACAGGATTAGAGCACAAGTACGTAGCACCCACGTTATCACAGTATATAACAGGACAGGACGGTAGAAACACCCGAAGCTCAGTCAA
The DNA here is from genome assembly GCA_002018475.1 of Nicotiana obtusifolia. Lineage (NCBI taxonomy): Eukaryota > Viridiplantae > Streptophyta > Magnoliopsida > Solanales > Solanaceae > Nicotiana > Nicotiana obtusifolia. The sequence goes on along the minus strand of MCJB01049169.1, from coordinate 3,741 downwards.
CAAAGAACACAACCAGCGGAGCTCTGCAGCAGTGGAGGCAACAGATCTGTACTCAGCCTCAGTGGAAGAGCGGGCAACAGTGCGCTGCTTCCGAGAGGCCCAAGAGATGGGGGAGCCACCAAAATAAACTACATATGCACTCGTGGAGGTATAATCATCCTTGTTGCTAGCCCAGTCAGAATCAGAGAATGCATACAAGGAAGGCTGAGACACCCAACGAAGAAGTAAACCAAGGTCAATAGTACCACAAAGATAACGAAGCAGGCGTTTCGTCGCGGCCCAGTGAGCAGTAGTCGGTTTATGCATGAACTTAGATAATTTGTTCACGGCATAAGCGATGTCAAGACGAGTGAGGGCCAAATACTGCAGACTGCCTACAACAGTCCTATACTCAGTTGGGTTGTCCAGAGCTGTGCCATCTAGTAGAGATAAAGGCTGATCAGTGGCAAGCGGAGTAAGTACCGGCTTGGAATCAGTCATCTGAGTCCGATGTAGAAGATCAAGAATGTACTTCCGCTGAGATAATAGAAGACCATCACGATGCGGTAGAACCTCAACTCCAAGGAAATATGACAGAGTACCCAGGTCCTTGATAGAGAAACGACTTGCCAACTCAGCCAAAAATCGATCAACTGTACCCGAATCAGACCCAGTAACCACTATATCATCAACATAAACCAGCACAAACACAGAAACACCAGCCCGGTCGAAGATAAACAACAAGGTATCCGCCCTGGAATTGCGAAACCCCTGTGCCAACAAAAAATGTCTCAACTCCGAATACCAAGCTCGGGGTGCTTGCTTAAGGCCATAGATAGCCTTGTGCAGCTTACACACATAGTTCGGACGATCAGTGTCAACAAATCCCTGTGGCTGAGCCATGTACACATCCTCATAAAGACGACCCTGTAGAAATGCATTATTAACATCCAGCTGCCGGAGGGGCCAACCCCGAGAGACTGCCAAGGTAAGAACCAAGCGAATGGTGGCCGGCTTGACAACCGGACTAAAAGTCTCCTGATAGTCAATGCCAGGGCGCTGATGGAAGCCCTTGGCAACTAACCGAGCCTTATACCGATCAACACTGCCATCAGAAAGGTACTTAGTGCGGTAAACCCACTTACAACCGACTAAGTTCTGAATACCATCAGGGGGACCAACTCCCATGTACCATTGCGCACAAGCGCCTCAAACTCCTCAGACATGGCAGCCCGCCATTTGGGATCCTTCAAGGCTTGAGTGGCTGTGGAAGGCTCAAGGGAAGGATGAAGCTGAGCTGTATGGGAGAGTTTTTGGATAGGCTTGCGAATATTGTTTTTGGCACGAGTGGTCATTGGATGGGTGGGAAGAGAAGATGATGGTGGTGGTGGAGGTGGAGACTGCGGCGGGGTGGATGCTGGAGAGGAGGAGGCAGTGGATGGAGGGGACTGAACTGGAGAGGGAACAGTAGAAGAGACAATAGGAGGAAGAACATAGTGCGAGGGGCACCATGTGTCAGCAGTAGAGGGTGTAGGCCGAGGTGCAGTGGACATGAGAGAAGAGTAAGGGAAGACCGACTCATCAAATTGGACATGACGAGAGACATAAAGTCAGGAGGTAGTGGGGTCAAGGCAAAGATACGCACTCTGGGTTTTGGAATAGCCCAGAAAGACACACGGGATAGAGCGGGGGTCCAGCTTGTGAGCAGAGTATGGACGAAGCCAGGGATAGCATAAACACCCGAAAACATGGAGCTTAGAGTAGTTAGGAGGTTGGTTGAAAAGGAAGGTGAACGGGGAAGACATCTGTAGAGTGGGAGTAGGAAGACGGTTGATGAGATACACATCTGTCTCAAAGGCATAAGGCCAAAAAGACAAGGGTAGGGAGGCATGAAATAGGAGAGCAAGGCCTGTTTCGACAATGTGACGATGACGGCGTTCACTGAAACCATTATGTTCAGGTGTGTGGGGAGGGGTAGTAAGATGAGTAATGCCAAAGGTGACAAGATGAGAAGACAAGGCAAGATACTCGCCCCCATTATATGAGTAAAGGCATTTAATTTTAAGTTGAAAGTAATTTTCAATAAGGTCCTGAAAGGTAGTAAAGATAGATCGCACATCAGATTTATGACGCATCGGATACAACCACATGTAGTGAGTAAAATGGTCAACAAACAGCACATAATAACGAAAGTTCTCACTAGATGAAACAGGAGATGTACATACATCAGAGAAAATATACTCTAATGGTCTAGTGGAGATAATAGAAGATTCATAAAAAGGTAACTTATGACTCTTGCTGTAACTACAAGCAGTGTAGCTATTATTAAGTGCTAAGCTAGAATAAGACAACTGATAATGCGATAAAATGTGACGAGAGATAGCAGATGTCGGATGACCAAGGCGAGAGTGCCAGACAGTATGAGGAGGATTGGCATCTGAGAAGTAAACACAGGCAGAGGGGGTAGATGAGGGCCACACATAGGATCCATCTTTGGTGCGTCCCGCCAGAAGGTGAGTCCCCGAATTGAGATCCTTAACAACAAAACCAGAGGAAGTAAATTCAATTGCCACATCATTAGACTTACATAACTGGAAGACTGAAAGTAAGTTTTTTTTCATAGTTGGAACATGTAACACATTATGTAAAGTAAGAGAACGATGAGAAGTAGGAAGAGTAGTCGAACCAGTATGAGTGATAGGGAGGGCGCTACCATCTCCAATGTATATAGAGTCAGTGTGCGGAAATGGTTGGGGGAGAGAAAGATTGGCTAGGTCAGTGGAGATGTGGTGAGTTGCGCCACTATCGAGAAGCCAAGAAGGACCTGGTGCGGTAACAGAACTGCTACAGTCGGACCCTGTGCATGAAAGGCCTAAAAATCGGCCTCAGGCGGAGGCATGTAGGGGGACCCATGGACACCGGAATATGGAGTGTAACCAGCATAGTTGACCGCCAGCTGAGTGACCGGTTCAAGGAGGTGGCTGCCACTGCCGAGCTGCAGTCTGACGTGGAGGAGCGGACAGAAGCACCGGAGCAACCTGTGGCAGTGGCGAACGTGAGGCAGCAGCAGGAGGGCGGTAGAGATGTTGAAGTATCCACCCATGTGTTGGACAATCCCTCAAGGGATGACCTTGAATGCCACAAGCTTGACAACGACCACGATATGGACGTCGCTTATTGCGACTGCCCGATGACAAAGGAGTAGGAGGCGTCGACTAGGCTGCGACGGCAGCTACCATGGCTGTAGCGGGTTGGGACGGAAACATTGATGATCCCAATGGCTTAAGTTTCAACTCTTCATGTAATAATTTTTCTTGCAAAGCATCAATAGTAATCGGTGTATCACGAGCATTGACGGAATCAAAAACATGTTTATATATAGGATCCAAACCATCTAATATCTTGTCAAGCAAATCTTCCAAATCAAGAGGTTTGCCCAACAATGCCAATTCATCATTGATAGTACGAATAGCATGGAAGTACTGTGTGATTGATGATGTTCCTTGAACAGTATGGTTGAGACGAGCACGAACCTCCTTAATGTGACTTCACGAAGGAGCGGCATACATGGCCTCCAAGATGTCGTATGCCGCCTTTGAGGTGGTTGCCGGATTCACCAAAGAAGCAACTTCTTCGGCAAGACTTCCAAGAATGGAAGATAATAACAACTTGTCTTGGCGGTACCATGATAGATAAGCCGGATTGGGAGTGGAGGACCCCGTTCCGGCTACAGTGGATGCAGCAGATATAATAGTAGGAGCT
>MCJB01049168.1:1845-35795 GCA_002018475.1 Nicotiana obtusifolia | reverse complement strand
AAAAAGGCAGAAGAAAAGGAGTGGGAGGAAAAAACAGAGGAGAGCACAATCCTCCTCTTCCTCATCGATTCATCATCTTCACACTGCAAAGCCAATCTGGAACTTTCTTCTTTCTCCACGGAAATCTAGCCATGAATACCCCGAAAATGCCTCAAATTCCAGCTCCAAAACACCTTTAAACCAGTCCAAAACTAGCTCCAAAATCACCCCAAAACTCGGTTGAAAAACAGCCAACAAATAGTCCCGAAATCAACCCCAATAACCAGTAAAAGCAGCCACAAATCTTTTGATTGCGCTTTGCTGTGCTCGCTTGCTGCAGCTGCGACAAGTCTTTTGATTGTTCAATCGACATAGGTAATTTCAAGCATCCTTTGTAATTTTAATTTGTTTAAGCTCGAATGAATGATTTGTTGGATGTTCGCTGGATCAATTTATCACGTTTTGGAATTGTTGATCATTCTATTTAATGTTGTTGTTCTTCATTGACAATCATCGTTCGATTATTATTAGTGCTTTTCTTGATTCTTTTTCTGTTTAGTTCGTTAAATAATGGGGTTTGGATCTTGCTGATTCATGTTTGTCCGTTCCATTTAAATCGACTCGCCTTTGGTTAGTAACTGTCTTTATGCTGCTATGACGTTCACTGTGTGTATCACCACTGATATTCTGCATTTGCCTTATCTGTTTATTTTCATTATTAATTGATGTTCGATTTTATTGATACTAAACCTAGGGAAATTCTGTTTCGAATCATTTTAAGATCATTAACAATCAGCATGACAGTGGTACCGCGACTATCGTTGATACGATTGATAGTAGTATGATCATTTCCGATCTGCTGGCAATGTTTTGGTAGTGCTGATAGTATAACAGCGTTATTATTTTTTAGCCACTGTTTGAGTAGCAGTTCTATTGTTTATCATCTTTGAATGTGTACTTTAGCAATTGTTGCTTTTGTTGTTAATTGCTGTTCTAGCAATCATGCCGACAGTATAGATTCAGGTTGCCCTCGATTATCTCAGGTTAATTAATCTCGCGAAGGCACGTTAAATATAAAACTGGATACTGGTCACATTGGAAATAGTCCTATTCGTATTAAATCTGATAGTTGGCTGTATTTGCAAAGTTAATGGTTATGTTTAGATTTTGTTTTAGTAAAATATGGCATGCTCTTAATGCAATAACATGTAATGGCTGCTACAATTGTTCTGATTGATTTCCCTGCCGTGTGAAGAGCTCTCCATTACAGTTGGTATTATCATTTTCAAAAATAAATAAATGCATCCTTAGCTATTCTCATTGGTGATGAATGGAATGTCTTTTTTATAATTTTCGTGGCTAATTTTGGTCATAGTTAAAGCTTTAATTTCTAATAGCCAATATTAAATCTTTAGGATATCGAGGCGCGCCATACGGTTAGTAACGAATTGCTTACGGCCCTCTTAATTAATTAAAGTATAATATCAGTGTAAATGAGCCTTGACTCTTTAGTAATTAGATCTTGAACGCAATTAATTGTGTTGCCACTATGGGTACGGGTCCCGTGACATAGTGACAATACAAACTTCGGGGGTGCCTTTTAGGTGACCCGATTTATACAATTTTAAATAATAAAAGCTTTAAGATTAATTTGAGGTGTGCCATACCAAATAAATTTACAAATATATGGCCCTCATTGATTAAACACTTAGAAAACCAAGGCGCGCTATTTAGCAAATTCCATGGCCCTTGAAGAATTAAAAACGCGTAGTTTACTTTAGGCGCGTTATTGTAACGATTAAATTTCCTAAATTCGGGTGCGCATTTATGTGACCCAAATCTCAAATCTCAATGTTTAATTGAAAATGCTACTAATTACGGGTGCATTTATGTGACGTGATTCGTGGCATGTTTTGATTAAAATTGCAATTCTTCGATAATTCTAAAGCAGAAAAGCGGAATGAAGTAAAAAGCATTATAGGTTAATAACAGGTACAGAAATAAAATAATAAGTCGATTATGACAATAAAGCGACCGTGCTGAAACCACGGAACCCGAGGGTGCCTAACACCTTCCCACGGGTTAACAGAATTCCTTACTTAGAATTTCTGGTTCGCAGATTTCTTTATGAAAGTCGAACTTTTCCTCGATCTGGGATAAACCGGTGACTTGGAACACCAATTTAAAATTTCCAAGTGGCGACTCTGAAAATAATTCAATAATCCCATTTCGATCAATGTCACTTTAATTGGAAAAACTCATTTTTATACATTTCCTCTTCGGGAAGTGTACGAAAAGAGGTGTGACACATGAAATTACACGTACTCCGAATTTCCTTTGCATTTCCATTCACTTCCATACCCAAACACAGCTGAATTCTCTCCAAGTCCCACTTCTCAATTTTTCTGATATTCCCCAATTTTCACTCAAAGTGGATTCCCAGAAGAGAAACGACATAGTTTTTGACGACGCAGCATATGAGGCGGAGCGTCACAGACTCGACGCCGAGGCGCGTAAAACCATGGCTGAAACCTCCGAAAGAGAGACCCAAGACCAAGAAGACCCGAAAGCTTGGAAATGGGTTATCCGAAAACGGATTTGGGACTTAATGGAAGCCCAAAATATAGCCCAATTCCAAGGCCCGTCATCACTGGATACCCAATTTTATTGGAGTTTCAATTGCTGCTAATAAGGTTAAAAAATTGCATCTTTATGTGTTGTTTTTAAGAAAACTGAAAAGGGACTTTAAATAAAATAATTAGATGAGTTGTTTAGCTAATTTTGTTTTTATGAGATTTTATTGTTTAATGGCAGGGGTGTACCAAACAAATAATGAGCAACAAATTAAAAGATTTTCTTCTCTAAAAGTTTAGACAGAAGTTGCGGATGAGTGCATTTAAATTTGACACAATTCCAGATTAGCCAACTAGTGGAGGTGCTGGCTAGTTTCTTTTATGATGTATATAATAAAGTGAGAGCCATATTCAAAATGTAAAATGCTCTGGATTGGATCAGCTTCATCTTCGACTTTCTCAATGTCCATCTTCCTTAAATGATGGATCTGAAATTAGGTCAACTTATTAATTTTGTTTGAATAATTGGGGAGCACAACTCTACTAGTAGTATACATTATTTCGCAGTCAACTAATGATTGCAGATAGTATATAATATTTCTATAGCACTATATTCTTTTTTAGTTTGGGGCAGAAATATATTCAAGGAGCGCAAAGCTAACCTTAAAAATAAAATATTATCTCAGCTCAAAGATTGTTTACTCATATATTTCTTATAGCAAGGGATTCGTTTCAGGCGAAATCAAATCAGAAGCTATTTCTGCTCTACTATTAATTATTGCTATTTTATGCACCCTTATCCGATGGTTTGAGAAAGTAAGTCGAGACTTTTAGAAAGAGAATTATGACATTTTTAGGATTATAATATTTTGAATTTAAAGGAGAAAAAAATACAAAAAAAAATGGTAATGGGAGTATTTGTCCCATATGTACAAATCTAGATCGGTTGGATCTTTACCTGGAAGGTTTATCCATAGATCAGGTGACCTACCCTAACGATCAAAAGTTCAAGATCGCCCCGTATGTTTTCCTATTTCCGTCATTTTTTTGAGTTAGTAGAATCTCCGTGACAATTTCTTCTTTAATTTATAATTTTGAATTTAAAAAAATAACTTTTTTTAAATTTTTTATGTGTAAAAGACAAAATCTCGTACGTATAAAAATAAAGTTTTGATGTGTAAAATAAAAATAAAAATATAAAACTAAAAATAAATTTGTAAGTACCAAAAACCAACGAACCCGTCTTTCTCTATTGTCTGTATGTGAGTCCTAAATATTCATCGGCTAAAACCCACCTAATGCTAAAATGATGAGAGATTACAACTCATCATTTTTTAATGATAAAGCTCATTTAAACCATATCCCCTATAGGCCTATACCACCCTTGAACTTCATTCGTTTCTCACATGCCTCTTCCAGCAAATATGGATCTGAAATTAGGGTTACTTAATAATTCAATTGATTGATTGCATTATCTTAGACGCGGTAAGCTCATGCAAGGCTTGAACTAAAAGGAAGTCAAAATAATAATAATAATAATAATAATAATAATAATAATAATTATTATTATTATTATTATTATTATTATTATTATTATTATTATTATTACTATTATAATAATAGTAGTAGTAGTAGTCTTGTTAGAGTGCAAGTTCAGTTAGGGAGATCTCTATAAATAATCTGCGAAGATACTCACTCAAAATTGTTCACAAAAGTTTAAGCAATCTATCTAGTATGGCGTTACTTAAACTTGGTTTGGTCATCACTATTCTTCTCACGGCATTCACTAGTTAGTATCCATCCCTCTTTATTCGTGTAATGCAATCAATATGTTTATAGTTACACATGTGAATGTGTACATATTTCAATATGCATTGATATATATTAGTGTTTTTCTATACATGCAGATTGAATGTGCTCTTTTCCATATTATACGAGTAATTAATTAAGAAACTGCATGATGAATTTATGCAGTCAATGTGATGTGGTTGTCAAAGACACAAGTTATGGCAGCAAGAAATGTGGATCCTAATGTATCAGGAGTCAGAAGGAAATTACTTCCCCAACTTAATGATATACTACCTACTTGTGGGAAAGCGTGTGGTATCTCTAATGGAGAAGATTGCAGTGGTTGTTGGTTTTGCTGTAGCTGCGAACGATCAACTTTCCCTGTGGAATCTGATAATCCTTTCTTTTATCGTTGTCAGTGACCTGAGTGACAAAAATTGGTAAATTAGTTCTCAATTGCAAAGAGAGTCTGCTAAAGATATCTATTATGTATTTGTGATTCCGTTTAATTTCAGTATCTGCTCTGTTTTTTCTTATTTTCTTGCACGAATAACAAAGAAATTCAATTGAATGACTTTTTACTTTCTTTTTTGAAGAATAACAAACTCAGCTCCAAATGCAGGCAGGGCTTGCTTTTTAGTGCTTCCATAATTCAATCAAAGCAAATCTAATTACTAATGCGCAGGATGAGCTATCTATGCCATGTTCTTACTTCTTTTTTATATATATTTATTTAATATAATTTATACTTCATTTCTCTAATGTAGTAATCTATCTATAAAGGAATTTATTTACCCTTTGTTGTGTTTGTAAGAAATTGTATCTAGAAGTAAACATGACGCATCTATACACAAGAGGCGAATTTAAGTACCCTATGAAATAAATTACTTAACATGTAGAATTCTTAACCAGTTCAGTTAAATATCGATTAAGAGATTACCAATGTTATCTCTTCTTTCTGAAGCTATAAGGGTGCAATAATCAAAACTATATTGGGTATTTTCACTGAAATTAAACTAAAATCACTCAATTTTCATTAGTTTTTATAAAGAAAATCAAGTTTGCTGAATTTTTTTAATTCTAATTAAAAGATTATTTTAAAACCTAAAAAAAGCTCCCACCCAAATAAGCTACCCATATGCCGATCCACTACTAGAAATCCGGTAAAAAACGATCAAAATTTAGCGACCAACGTTGGTCTGTAAAAAAAAGGCGACCAAAGTTGATCGCTAAACTGGTGAAAATAATAAAATAATAATTTTAAATACATTTGCGACCAAGGTTGGTCGCTATTTGGTCGCTAATTTCGTCAAACTGTTGACCGGACTGGTCAGACTTGCTTGGTCAAAGAAATACTCAGATTAGCGACCAACGTTGGTCGCTTATAGAGGACCCACTTATAAAATTTTTAATTATTATAATATTATTTAAATCAAATTATAAAATATAAATAATTAAAATCTAAAATTAGCGATCAAAGTTGGTAAAATCAGATTTATACCCTTGGGAAATTTTTGATCCTCTTGCTTACCGTTGTTACTGAGTGGGTAAAATTAGTAAATTAGTTCACAATTGCAGAGAAGTCTGCTAAAGATTTCTATTATGTATTTGTAATTCCGTTTAATTTCAATTTTTGCTCTATTTTCTTTTTCTTATTTTCTTGTACGAATAAAGAAGAAATTCAAATGAATAACTTTTTATTTACTACTACTTATGAAAAATAACACTCAACTCCAAATGCATGCAGGGCTTGCTTTTGTTAAGTGCTTGTATAATTCTATCATACATATATGGAGCAAATCTAATTACGAGTATGAGCGATCTGTGTCATGTTCTTTTTTCTTGTTCTATATATTTATTCTACAAAGAAATTTATTTATATATGTTTCTTGTCTTTGTAAGAAATGTTTCTAGAAGTAAATATGACGCATCTATAAACAAGAGGAGAATTTAAGTACTCAACAATCAACACGTACCCTATGAAAAAGATTACCTAACAATGTAGAATTCAGTTAAATATCGATTAAGAGTTTACCTTGCTATCTCTCCTTTCTGAAGCTAATTATCCTTTTCTCCTGAAGAAGTTATAAGGGTGCAACAATAATCAAGTATATGTGGATAATTCCACCAAAGGTCATTAAATTGTAGTATTATTGTACATAAATCATCATGCTGATTTTTTTTTAACCTTAAAATCACTCAATTCACTAATTTTTATTTAAAAAATCAAGTTCGCCGATTTTTTTTATTTTAATTAAAAGATTAATTTAAAAATTAAAAAATGCTCCCACCCAAATAAACTACCCATAAGCCGACCAGACCCAACATTTTGAACTTTTTATTAAATGAACTGTTGCAAATCTTCCATCCCACTAGTTAAAATTGTGGATCTGAATCTCATAAATAAATTTAATGTAATATTCTACGGAACAAATAAATAAAAGAATAAGTATGCCAGCTAAAAAGAAAAAGGGAACGTAGTTTGGAAGTTCACATTTAATTTAGCATACCGATTCCTTTTTTTTTTTTTTTTTTTCTTATTCGATTTATTTTGCTACAAAAAACAAAAGATCTATTTTGCTACTTACAGTAAATGAGCAATCCAATTTCGTACATTCTGCTTTTTAATTTTGATTTTCTCGTTTCTCATTTTTAGAGAAGTTTGTGTTACAAAAGTTAGTACTTAATCGTAAGAGCTATAAAAGGGCAGATTGGAAATAACATGCGACGTTTATCCTTTAAACATCTCTTGTTACACGAATTCACACACAGGGGCAATAAGTGCTAATGCGACACCTCTTTTTGGTCAAGAAATATATTTATCTTTTCGGCCTTTTTTGCTATTTTCCCCTTATTTTTTGGTTCTTTTTCTCTTTCGTGTAATTGTTTGTTTATTATTGTAACTGAAACGTTATGCGGCCGATGAAAAGTTGTAAACGAAAATGGATAGTCAGGGTATGCAAGTTAATAATTACAAAATCTTCGCTTCTATAAACTGGTAATTGTATTTCCTTAATGTTCCTGTCAGATCTTGGTTTTGCTTTTCTCGCAAGAAGTTCTACGCCATATTTTCACTTTCACTCGACTGGACACTAATGAAATCATAGACGAAGAATATATACCAACAAAAATGCAATGGTAAAGCCTTGTCTTCTTTATTTACTTTTTTTCAGAAAAATATGTTAGTATTTCATATAATTACTCCCATAAATGCTGTAAGCTTTTAGGGTTTTTGTTTATTTAACACTTCTTGACTTTTGGGTAATATTTGTTAATTTTGTTAAAACTTGTAGTTATTGCGAATAAAAGAAAAGAAGAGAAAAAAAAAAAATGGAACTTACTCTCTATGAGTGTAAAACTTTTCTTACTCTGGTTCTAAATATCAACTACCGGGAGTTGAATTTAATAAAGATGAACTGCTCATTTTTGTTAAAGTAAAGTTTTAGTTGATACAAAGAAATATCTTAATATTCAATAGGGAAATAGAGCATTTTCTTTTTGTTTCTCCAGACATTTGGAGGAAAAGCTGTGATGTCTTCTCGAGATAATATCCTCTCAAATTCTATCAACTGTATTTCCATCTTTTCTAAGATTTTTACTTTTTTGTTTAAATTTTTTTTTTGAACAGTTTTGTTTCTTCTAGATACTTGAAGAAATGTTAGGATAACTTTTTGTGATATTCAATAATTTAATGACTTCTATAAACTAACATTCAAAAGATCTTTACACGATTATTTAATTAAATGCACCGAAAATCTTTTGCTTTTACGTCTTATATTATTTCTTTTTATTTTCCTTTACAAACTGGAAATAAAATAGAATCTTGAGTTCAAATACACACATTTAGCAGGAAAACTCTATAACTGATCTACTCGTTTTACTAATTGTCCATCCTTGCATTAATAAATTATTATCCTCTAAAGATACTAGTTAAAGAGAATTATAGTGCTTTGTTTGCATAATCCTATTATAAGATTGTTAACACTAAAGAGGAAGCAACGGCGAGAAGACTCATATCACATGATTTTCTTTTCAAAAAATAAGCATTAGCTTCCCTTCCCCAATAGCGATACCCTATTCGAATTTGCTTTACCATTTTATTTCTTACATATGTATGTTTTCCCTTATATATGAGACGACCCGGCCAGTCGCCTCATGAGTTATCGTTCTGTCTTTCCCATTTTTTTGTCTCATTATGTTTCGTTATCTGTGTTTTACGTAACCAAGTTGAGTAGTTGCGTTCGGAGTGAGTTTGGCAAGAACTGAGACACTTAGTCTCTTTTAAGAAAGGTTTAGGTTGGAAAAGTCAACCGGATGTTGACTTATGAGTTAGAGGGCTCGGATGTGGGTTCCGATGGTTCGGTTAGTTTCTAGAGGTGATTTATGAATTAGGAGTGTGATCGGAATTGATTTTTGAGGTCCCGTGTAGAATTAGGCTTGAATTGGTGAAGTTAGAATTTTGGCGATCTTCGGTGGTTAGGCGAAATTTTGATCCAAGGATCGGAATGGAATTCCGACAGTTGCTGTAGCTTCGATATGTCATTTGGGATGTGTGTGCAAAATTTCAGGTCATTCGGACGTGGTTTGGTTGGGTTTAGATCAAAAGAACGATTTAGAAGATTTTGGAACTCTTAGGCTTGAATCCGACGCGAATTTGATATTGGGATGTTGTTTTGAGCGTTCCGAAGGTTGGAACAAGTTTGCATGATGTTATGGGATATGTTGGCATGTTTGGTTGAGGTCCTAGTGGCCTCGGGTGAGTTCTGGGTGGTTAAACGGACTATTTCATCGTGGAAAAAAAAGTTGTAGAAAACCAGAGTTAGGAATGCGGTCGCATTTCTCAAATGCGGACTGCATATCGCACAAGGAGATCGCATAACCAGACAGACTTTTGGGCAAGATCCAGGTCTGAAATGCGATCTGAAATGCGGTCGTATTTCTAACATGCGGACCGCATATCTTGCACACTGAGACCGCAGACCGAGACAGATTTCTGGACAAAAAATCAATGTCGAAAATGCGGTCAAAAATGCGATCGCATTTTTGACATGCGGACCGCAAACCATGCTTCGTGCTAAATTGCGGTGAAGGCTAGGGTTACCTTTGCGATGGTCGCGTCAAATATGCGGACCGCATATCTGTTATGCGACAGATATGCGATCGCATTTTAAGCCTGACATGGGCGTTTTTGTCTCGATTTTCGACCTTTATAAATAAGAAACCAGTATCCATTAGCCATGCAAAACCCATTGTCGTTACCAACTAAGAGAACCATCTCCAAAACATCCTAAATCACAGCAAAATCAACCTTGAGAACATATCCAAAGGAGACTTTCTTGGACAAATTCTTGAAAGAGGGGACTTTGGCCATCTTAAACATAATTGGAGCTATAGAGCTCGGATTGCAGCTAATCTTGAAGGGATTTTTGGGAGATTTTCAAGGAAAACATCGGGGTAAGTGTTCCTAACTCAATCTTGGTCAAATTACCCAAATCTATTGATATTCTAGTATGTAATTGGTGATTTAAGTTGGAAAATTTATGGAAAATCCTCAAGTTTAGATTTGAAGAATTGGAGGTCGATCCGATGTCGGATTTCGGTAATTTTAGTATGGTTGAACTCGTGGAGAGATGAGGAACCCGTTGATGTAAAAATTTCTAAGCTTTGAGAAGTGGGCCCGGGGTTCGGATCTTGCTAATTTCGGAATTTTTTGGTATTTATTGATTGCTTTCGCTTGGGTTTTGTTACCCCAGCATATTGTGACATATTAGTTCTGATTTTGGATAGATTCGACGCACGTGGAAGCCAATTCGAAGGGCAAAGGCATCGCGGGATAGGGGTTTAGCCGGTTCGAGGTGAGTAGTGATTGTAAATAATATTCTGAGGTTTTGAAACCCCGGACTTGCACATCGTAGTGCTATATTGAGGTGAGGCACTCGCTCGATAATGAGCGTGGGGTCATTTACTACTGGGAATTGTGACTTGGTCCATCCCGATTGATGATTTTACTACGCATTTGATTGAAACTTACTTGTTATCATCTTGATTTGGGCTGATTGCCATATTTGGGCTTCGTGCCAATCGTTTGAACCATTCGGGGATTTTTATCACTGTTTACTCACTATTTGACATATTACTTGAACTCAGTCATGCTGTTTTTCACTACTTTACAACTCAGCCACTTTTACTCAAGTTTTGAGATTTAAATGATATTTAAATGTTGTTTTGGGCTGAGACTACTGTTTTACTACGCCCGAGGGGCATGTGATGATTTTCTGACTGAGTGCGGCCGAGGGCCAAATGTGAGGTTTTTACTGAGTGATATGAGGCCGAGGGCCTGAGATACTTTTTATGCCACGAGGTGGCTTGTGATTAATAATGAGGCTGGGGGCCTGAGATACTGTATATGCCACGAGGTGGCCTGTGACTGATATGAGGCCGAGCGCCTGAGATATTTGATATACGCCACGAGGTGGCTTGATTGATATGAGGCCGAGGGCCTAGATATATGCCACGAGGTGGCTTGATATGCGCTTGGGCCGTAAGGGGCCCCTCCCGGAGTCTGTACACCCCCAGTGAGCACGGGTACCCATTGTAATGGAAAATATAGCCCGAGGGGCTGATATTGTTCCATGTGATAGCCCGAGGGGCTGATGTTGTACTATGTGATATGCCCAAGGGACTGATATTGTACCATGTGATATGCCCGAGGGGCTGATAATGTTCCATTGATATGCCCGAGGGGTTGATACGGTTCTGTGATATTGCCCGAGGGGCGGATTTTTAAAAATGATATTGAGCCCGAGGGGCGATTTACTACTTTTATTTTACTACACATTATTTACTTGAAAATTTCATGTGTTTACCTGTTGAAAGAAGACTTTACTTGATTTCTCACTGATTTACTGTTTGCGAAGGATGTTTTAAATGCTTCATTATGGATTGCCTTGTGCTTTACGTGTTTTCTTACTATCAGTTGTTATTTATAATTATTACTCACTGAGTTGGAGTACTCACATTACTCCCTGCACCATGTGTGCAGATTCAGGCGTTGCTGGTTCCGCTCTGAGGCATTGACTCCTCCTGTTAGGGCGGTGATTCAGAGACAACGAGGTAGTTGTTGGCGTCCGCAACCCCGTATCTCTATTATCTTGCTGTTTCCATACTCATCAAACAATTGTGCCAAATGTTGTGTATATATACTAGACTGGTAGTAGGATCCTTAGTTGCTCATGACTTTGTGACACCCCGGTTTCGGGCTGTTGTCGGCATGGTTAGCTATATTTTCGGGAATTATTGTTATTAAATTATGCTTGTATGGTTTTTTTATTAATTAACTACTTAAAACGAGGTTTTGTTTGGATTGACTGATCTTGTCTTCACGAGAGGCGCCATCACGACCGAGTTCGGAGTTAAGGTCGTGACAATATATTTGTTCTTTTATTGTTTTGCATGTTTGTACGTCTAAGATTAAATATTTTTTGCTATTTTATACTCCACATTTTGTATCTAATATCAACTAAACTTACAAAAAAAAAAAATATGTTATCGCCCAAAGCGTGGATCAATTAACTAGTAACTAAGATAAGAGAGGTTAACGTCCCACTAGGTATTTTATTAGAAAAGGTACAAAAAGTGTTTAAAAAGGAATTCTTTCTTTTTCATTTTATTAATAGAGGATAACTTGCATTCTTTTCTTTTCTCGATAATTAACAGTTTATTTATTATAGAGGCTTTGTTTTGAATAGCAAACGCGGACATCCCCTTTACGTGTGGATAATGCAACAAAAGGAGAGATCGGTCAACACTTTGTATATCGCTAAAATACGTATTGAAGTTGATTTATTTTAGGAGTAAGGAGCTGTATGAGAGTTGTCAAGTTTCTTGTAAAATAAAAACTAATGAGATTTTAATTAAGTGGTTGGACGTAGTTAATATGTTTCATCCAAGAATATATTGCATTGGTTGCAAGCACCGATAACGACACTCGATCATAATAAAAGTGATAGTGTAATACCATAACGAAAGGCGTGCCGGTGAGAGCGGGCCAAGTAGATCTGACCGACTTTCAGGCTGGTAAGTTTTTGAAAAAGGGATGCACATGTCATCTTAGACGAACCACACATTAAAATAGAAAAAAAAAGTGAATAGTTTTATGAGGCACAACATAAATTCATGATACGTGCATTTGGACGTAGTTAATATGTTTCATCCAAGAATATATTGCATTGGTTGCAAGCACCGATAACGACAATCGATCATAATAAAAGTGATAGTGTGATACCATAACGAAAGGCGTGCCGATGAGAGCGGGCCAAGTAGATCTGACCGACTTTCAGGCTGGTAAGTTTTTGAAAAAGGGATGCACATATCATCTTGGACGAACCACACATTAAAATAGAAAAAAAAAAGTGAATAGTTTTATGAGGCACAACATAAGTTCATGATACGTGCGTTTGTAGGCTCAATGGTAAATAGCATAGTCCAAGTGACAAATTCATGAGGTCTATTTAGCCAAAGCAGACAATATGTGTCCTGAACTTAGATCGTGACAGATAATAATATTTATTAAAATATAAAATATTCTGAATTTGATCAGCTTCATATTCATTTCAACGTTCATTTTCCTGAAACTATAGAGATTAAATTAGACCACCCTATTAATTTGATTAGAGCCATCACTTAATTCTGATACAATTCCAGATCAACCAGTGGAGGTGCTAGTTGCTTTCTTTTATAATAATAAAAAAAGTGTAAGTCATATTCAAAATATGAAATGCTTTGGCTTCATTTTCAATTCTTACGTGTACTTTTCTGAAATTAGGTCAATTTATTAATTTAATTTAGAGTCATTAGGAAGCAGGGGCGGAGCTAGAGTTCACTACAACATTATACAAATACAGCTAAGAATTATATCATAGCTAAACATAAAAATTTTCGTGACTAAATACTTTAGCCACAATTATTTTTTTCCGTAGCATCCATAGATAGAAGTAGCGTAACTAAAAGTTAGCTAGAAACTTTGATATTTCGTGGCTAAAGATTAGTATTTATTGCTACAAAAATTTTTGTGATGCAGCTATATTAATAAAATATTTTTTATGAAAAATATATATTTATAGCTAATATATTATTCTTTTGCCACGATAAATCAATTTTGTAGCTATCTTCTATACTTTAGCCACAAAGGGATATTCTGTGGCAAAAGATGTTATTTATTTAGCCATAAAATTCAAATATGTAGTTATGGTCACATAATAGATTTGTATTATAGTATTTATATTAAGCTAACAATCCATAATTTCATAGCTATAAATCGTCAAAATATCATGATTTGATTTTTTATTATATTTTATTCGGTGACTAGATTTTTATTCATTTTATTTTTATTTATGAAAATTTATTTATTAGAGATAATAAATGTTTCTGTCCTATGCGTTGCTCTTTTCCTTTTTTACCTCACTAAATATTTTTAAATTTTTCAAATATTCGATATCCATACATCTTTGATCAAACCATATAACACTCAATAATAAACTTTGAATATCACTTTATTATACAAATTTACATCAAAAAGTTTCAAAAATTAATTCTAAAATATACAATTATCTATCTAAAGTACACTGGGTTATTCAACTATAATCTATAAAATTCTGAAGGGCCACATCAAAATAAAACTAAGTTATAGGTATATGATCTGGGGATTGAAGATGTTGCCACCAGATGATCTTCTGCAGTCAAAGATAAAATAATTTCACTTTTTACATCAAGACTGATCTTTGATTTACTTGCATTTAACAGATTAAAATACACCCTGCAAATTCAAAAGAAACAAAAATTAGCACTAAAGAATGCGCGAACCATTAATACAAATATGAAAGTTTGATTTATAAAAATGTAAAATAGAAGTTCAAAGACAGAAAATTATGTCTAGATAATTCTTTTACAAGAATTTGTAGCATATAACAAGAGGGGAAAATTCAAAGTAACAAGATAAGAAAACAAACTTGTATACTTTTTTAAAAACCTTTTGAAAGGATTTTTATCTAATTTTTATTTGTAATGTCTTTCGACGAACTACGACTCCTCCCAATATTACATTATGATCTTCAAGGTTCCACTCAATACCTATCACAATACTGCACTATATCTATCAAATTGTTATACTATAAATTCAAAAATTCAAATAAAGTAGAAGTATGGGATTGAGAAATTCTAAGATGTAAATACATAAACATACCAGGAAAGAGAGAAGGCGCCGGACTATCTAGCCAATGATTCCGTTGTTTTGCTCGGTACATGTGAAGAGAGAAAGTGTTGTTGAAGAAGAAAATGGTAAAAAGGGAAAATGGAAGAAAGGGGGAGGCGGCTGGGAAGGGAACGCAGGGGGAGGTGGCTGGGAAGGGGATAACGCACAAAGTGAGTTTGAAGGGGTTTTATTAGGTTTTGGGGATTTTAGTTTGGTCAATGTCACGATCCGAGATTTTCATCTTCGGAATTGTGATAGCGCCTAACATTTCACTTGCTAAGCAACCGAACGTTAGAATAATTTTAGCCATCTTTTTTTACAATTCAGTTTAATTAAGAATAAAGAAACCAAATAATTGAATAAAATCTGAACTAAAGTGAATAAACCAAAATAATAGCGATGTCTAAATACCATCCCAAAACTGGTATCACAAGTGCACGAGCTACTAGAATAACACAAATAAAGGTCTGAATAAAAATAAAGCTGTCTGGAAAAAAATACAGAGCTGCAAACGCCATGCAGCTACACCTCAAGTCTCCGGTAGCTGAATCCGAGCAAGTCTACAGTACGCTGCTGGGACCAACTCCGGTATCTGCAGAAGAAGTGCAGAGTGCAGTATGAGTACAACCGACCCATGTACCCTGTAAGTGCCGAGCCCAACCTCGATGAAGTAGTGACGAGGCTAAGGCAGGTCGCTTACATTAACCTGTACGCAATGATGATGATGATGATGATGATGATGATGATGATGATAAAGGTAAAACAGGTAACTCATATCAACAATTGAGGCTAATTCGGCAGTCACAATCAATTATTACTTTTATCATTCTGTTGCGGCATGCAACCCGTTCTCACAGTATAATCTTTCAATCAATTCTGTTGCGGCGTGCAACCCGATCCAACAATACAAACTTTTATTCAATTCTGTTGCGGTGTGCAACCCGATTCTCAATATATCTTTCAATCAATTCTGTTGCGGCGTGCAACCCGCTCCTCAACAATATCAGTTAACAACACTTATACGTAAGACTACTTCAATAAATACCGCAATTAATATGAAACTATAATGCAACAAGGTATACAACAATTATGATTTATGTAGAAAACAAATAGGGACAAGTAACAAATAAGTGTGGAATCAGGGAGGAGATAGGCAATTTAATATATGAAATGCTAAATGTCAAATAGCAATTATGACACAAAAGTCAAATAAGCATATGCCAATTAAGGCATGAAATCAAGGCATAATAGTAGGCAATAAAAATAAGAGAATTAATTAATATAACAATTACGTCATGAAATAAGGCAATTAGTGAAATACGTAAAAGCATGAAAACAAGAAATGTGACAATGTATAGACACTCGTCACCTCATCTAGAAATTCGCGTAATACATAGTTCAAGAGTTTTATTCCCACAAGTCAAGGTTAATCACGACATTTACCTTGCTTCGCAATTCAAGTGATCACTCGACCACGGCCTTTCCTTTCGAATTAATCTCCAAATCAATCAAACCTAGCAATTTATTGGCCAACAATTCTATTGGAGCTTTAGAAATTATTCACAATTCGAAAGAGACTTAATTTAAGTCATTTTCGGAAAAGTCAAACGAAAGTCAACGTGGGGCTCACTTTTTGGAACCTGACAAAAATTCATGGAATCTGAGCACCCGTTCCAATACGAATTCAACCATATAAAAATTACCGAATTCCGATATCGGATCGCCTTTCAGATCTTCATTTCTCATTTTTGGAAGATTTTACAAAAACCTCATTTTCTTCCGTTCAATTCACTAATTAATGATGTAAATAAGTATGAAATCAAGAAATATAACTAATTTAGGATAAATGACACTTATTCAGTTCAAACTCGTGAAAAATTCCTTTGAAATCACCCAAATCCGAGACTTAAAACTCAAAAATGAACAAAAACGTGGAACTCCCGAATTTTAAGCAATCTGCCCAGGCAAGTCGCATCTCTCAAATGCGACTTGTCTCATTATTTTCAGACAAAAACTGCAGTACCAGTCTTCAGTAAATCGATCATAACTTTCTGTACAAATGTCCAAATGATGAATGGTTTACCTTTCTGGAAACTAGACTCAAAGGCTACAACTTTCCATTTTGATTATCTCCAAATTCCTTATAGATTGCGAGATATAAGCTTCCAAAGTTAGCCATGTGTAGCAGAAATTTCTCGCGATGCACAATGCCGTAGCCAAAAACCAACAGTTAAAAATGGCCTAGAAACTGTCCAAAACCACTCTGAATCTCACCCGAGCCCCTCGGGACCCCGTCCGAACATATCAGCAAGTCTCAAAATATATTACGGACGTACTCAAGGTCTCAAATCACACATAACAACGGCGAAACTACAAATCGCGCGTCGATTCGGATTTATGAGTTTATGAAATTTTCAATTCTATAACTCGCGCAGAAAAATGTCAAATCAATTCGGAATGAACTCAAATTTTGTGTATAAGTCCCAAATGACTTAACCAAGCTACTGAAATTTCCGGAACCATAATCCAAACCCGATATCATCAAAGTCAACTCTCCATCAAACTTATAAATATTTCAAAACTTCAACTTTCTAATTTTTCGCCAAAATGCGCCGAATTATCCTATGGACTTCCAAATTCAAATCTGGACATACGCCTAAGTCCGAATTACCATACAAAGCTATTGAAATCTTTAAAATACCATTTCGGAGTCGTTTACACGAAAGTCAAATCTCTGGTCAAACTTTAGAAATTCAAACCTTTTATTTATTTTTTTTCAAAAACTTACAGAAAACGTGCCTACGCACCTCATAATAACTTCAAATTTTGTACACAAGTCATAAATATTGATACGAAGCTGATCAATCTCTCAAAAACCAAATCGGGACCGGTATTACAAAAATCCAATTATGGCCAATTTAGGAATTCTTTAAACTTTTAAATTTAGTTACCGTCAAATGGCGATAATTCGAGCTAGGGACTTTCGAATTTAATTTTGGGAATACGTACATGTCCCAAATGACGATGCGGATCCACTTGGACTGCCAGAACACTGATCCGGGTCCATTTGCTCAAAATGTTGACCGAAGTCAACTCAAATGAGTTTTGAAGCACTATTTCACATTTTTATCAATTTTTCACATAAAAATTTTTCGGAAAAATATACAGAATGCGCACACAAGTCGAAAAAATATTGAATGGTGCTATTTGAGGTCTCGGAGCACAGAATTGAATGTTAAATTTAAAGATGACCTATCGGGTCATCACAGCCAATTGGCCTTTATGTTCCTTTTCATTTTGTTAATATATTATTGGAATTTTTACCTTCTGATACTACTTATGAAACTTTATTGCTCACCCTAATTAAGTTTAACTTAATTACATGGCCATATATAATTTATCAATTATATACATATTAGTTTTAAATGAGTATCCCTTTATATTAGGAATTGAATGAGGAATCAGTTGTTTCTCATCCCTGTTCTCTCTCTCTTGTGCTCTCTCTCTCTCTCTCTCTCTCTCTCATGCGCTCTCTTTCTCTCTCCGTCTCTGTAACGACCCGACCGGTCGTTTTGAGCATTTGCACTTCGCTAAGTAGTTTGAGGGCATGAGTAGCTCCGTATGATGTATTATAACTTGTGTAAATCGTCGGTTTTGGTTTTTATGTTATTGGGAGGTGATTTAGAAGAATGAATGTCATGTTTGAAGCTTTAAGTTGGGAGAGTTGATCACGTTTGACTTTTGTGCATTTAACCCCGGAATGGACTTTTGATGGTTCTGTTAGGTTCGGATGGTGATTTTGGACTCGCATGTATACCCCGATTTGCATTTGGATATTTCTAGAAGGTTTCGACGCTAATTGGCGAAAGTTGGAAATTTAAAAGTTTAAAAAGTTCATAAGTTTGACCGAGAGTTGACTTTGATGATATAAGATTCGGATTGTGGTTCCAGGAATTGAAATAGCTTCGTTATGTCATTTGGGACTTGTGTGCAAAATTTGAGTTCATTCCGAGTTGATTTGATATGTTTCGGCGCGAGTTTTGAAAGTTGAAAGTTCAAATTCTATTTAAGTTCGAATTGAGGTGCGATTCGTCGTTTCGATGTTGTTATGTATGATTTGAGGCCTCGAGTAGGTCGATGTTATGTTATGGGATTTTTTGGAATGTTTGGACGTGGTCCTGAGGGGCTCGGGCGTGTTTCGGATTGATTTCGGACTATTTTTCATGTTTTCAATGCTGGTGTGTTCTGGTTTCTGGTGCCTCGATTGGTCTTCGTGATCGCTAAGTATGTGATGCGATCGCGTAGAGGAAAACTTGGAGCTGGTAGATTCTTAATCGTGGTCGCGATTGTAGGACCACAATTGCATACCTTAGAGCTGGTTACTGTCCGCGGTCGCATGGTGTAGGCAGCGTTCACATAGTGTTAAGAATAGGCAGCTGGGAACTGGAATTTCTTCTACGCGTTCACGTAAGAGGTGACGCGTTCGCGAAGGGTGGGAGTCTGTATGCTTCACGTTCACATGGTTCAATTAGCGATCACGTAAAGGATTTATTGGAGGCAGTGTGGTTTGTCGCGTTAGCGGATCTTTGTACACGATAGCATAAGGTATTTTCTAGGACAATGCGTTTCTTTCTTCGCAATCGTGATGTTATTTCTGCAATCGCGATTCATTAATTCGCCCAATGATTATAAAGTACTCTATTTCGGACGTCTCGGTTATTTTTGCACATTTAGAGCTAGGGAGCTCAGATTGAGGTGATTTTTGAATCAATTTATCACCATATGGATTGGGGCAAGTATTCTCTACTAGGTTTTGATTTATTTCATGAATCTATCTTTATTTTTGGCATTTGATTTAGGATTTCAAGAGAGAAATTTGGGGGGGGGGGATGTTTGTCTAAAGTTTCATAGAGTGAATTTTTGAGTTTTGAACATCGATTCGGAGTCGGATTTGAGTGAAACTAGTATGGTTGGACTCATAATTGAATAGTTTGTCGGATTTTGTGAGTTTTGTCGGGTTCCGAAGTGCGATCACGAGTTTGATTTTTTTATTGACTTTGGGCTTTTGATTAAAGATTTGACCTTTATCATTTGGAATTATTTTCTTGGACTTTATTTGATGTATTTGGCTAGTTTTGAGCCATTCGGAGGTCAGTACGTGCGAGATGGCATTTTTGGAGCATCGTTTGACTTGCTCGGTATTAGATTTTGCTTGTTCAAGGTAAGCAACACTTCTAAACTTGGTGCTGAGGGTATGAACCCCTGAATATACGTGATATGTGTTTGGTGTTGAGGTGACGCACCTGGTAGGTGACGGGCGTGTGGGCGTGCACCGTGTGAATTGTGATTCAGTTATTTTTGTGGTACAGCGTAGTTACCTAATCTTATCTGCAACCATGAAATCTCTACGTGCTAAAGTAATTGAGATGTGATCCATGTTAAAAATCATACTTAGGCCACATGATGGCACTGTTTGGACCCACAAAGGTCGTGTTACATGTTGAATTAATTGCTTAATTTGAAATTTATACTCAGTCACAGCTATTATTTGCATATCATATCTCAGTCTCTGTTTTTCTTTATTTATACATCATATCATCACTGTTTGGTGATTTTCATGATTCTTGTGAGCCCGAGACACCGAAGAGATTGATGACTGAGTGAGGCCGAGGGCCTGATAGTGAGGATATTTATGGGATCGGGCTGCACGCTGTAGCATGTTTATTTGATTCATGCCATGAATGGATTATTATAGCGCTTGGGCTGAAATTGCCCCTCCAGAGTCTGCACATCCACAGTGTGCGCAGGTACTTATTGAGTGCGAGTGCGAGTGTGAGTGCCGAGCGATTGGGAGGATTGAGTGACTGGGAGGACTGAGTGGATTGATACTCTTAGAATATATATAGGGTTATTCACTATGTTGCATTGCGTTCAATATGTACACTTAACATACAGACATAGAGATGCATTTTTCTCATGTTGTACGGTATCACGTCGTTTATGACTTCTCATACACATTGACATGTAGGCATAGAGATATACTTTACTTATGCCATTTGATAATGAAATATTTACTTGTTGAAAAGTTTTGGAAAGAAAATCACGGTTTTACAAACTTACTCATATTTTGGTGCTTTCGGTAAAAGATTTGGGTTTTACTATTTTATCTGAAAAACATGCCTATTTTCCCGTAACTGTGAACGAATTGAGCATCATACCTCTAGGTTATCTTCTGCACTATTTTTATTATGATTGTTACGAACTGTTGCCCCTGCTCGTCACTACGTTCAACCTAAGGTTAGGTTTGTTACTTATTGAGTACATGGGGTCGGTTGTACATTTACTACACTTCCGCACATTGCGTGCAGATGTTGGATGTTGATGTTGCTGTGTGCGACGGAAGCTGGATTTGAAGATGTACATGCATTCCGGTTTTAGCTGCCTCTTGCTCATGGTAGCTTTAGACTTATGAAAATCTGTTTATGTACATTTCAAACAGAAGATATATTTTACTCTATACCAGCTTTGTAAATTTTAAATCTTAGAAGCTCATGATTTGTATTACCAGTCCTTGGGAATTCTTTGTATAATAATTTAGTTGTATTACCATTTCTTCTCTAAATGAATCTCATTTGAATTAGATAGTTGTTAGTTGGTTTACGTAGCAAGTTGGGTTAGGTACCATCACGACTAGTGGGATTTTGTATCGTGACAGTCTCTCTCTCCGTCTCTCTCTGTGTCTCTCTATCACTCATTCTCTGTTCTTTCCCCAATTTTTCTTCCTTTGATGTTTTCTGCTTTTTATCCTTTCATGTTGTTTTTAATGGAATTCATCAATGAATTTCAATCGTTTTACTATAGAGTTTTAACTTAGCTATTTCCTTTCATGTTGCACAATTGGTGTTCAAATTGAAATTGTCAATTAATAAATTTTGAAGGTGTTTGACTCTCCACCATTGACAGCCATTAAAAAGCTTTGAGGCTTTGAATTCGAATTTGGGTTTTCAAAAATCATTATTTGTTTGGATTGAGTGTTGTTGCAAATAATTGGGAATATTATTTGGAGTTTATATCTCAATTTTGAGGGTATTCGGTGAGGATTTAACTTGATTTTAGCTGAATTTCATATTGAAACTCGAAGAAGAAGAAGAAGAAGAAGAAGAAGAAGAAGAACACATGGCTATACTTACCAAATTGTATTAAAGTTATATTATATTTGTATGTAAATTGTATTTAAGTTGTATTATATTGTAGTTATATATTTTTTTATTTGAATGTTGTATGAAAGTTGAAAAATGGTTATATAATGTATAAATCGTTGTATGAAATTTGTATTTAAGTTATAAATACTATTTTTTATATATAGTTGTTTATATGTATCAAAATTATATTAAAAGAGAAAATTTTGATTGAAATTTCAGAGAGGAAGAAGAACACACTACGTACAAAATATATACAAATCTTTTATAAAATCATACAAAGACATATTGTATAAAATTCGTATTTAAATTGTATGATGTTGTAGTTATATTTAACTGGGTAAAAATGATGTATGAAAGTTGTAGATAAGTTATAAATAAGTTGTATATTATATAATTAGTTATATAAAATTTATTTTTAATTTATATGTTATTGTAGATGTATCAGATTTATATCAAATTTGTACGAAATTTATTTTTAATTTGTATGTTGTCGTACCATGGATTATTTTTTTTCTTACTCAATTTGTTAAAGAAAGAAAAATAGAGAGTGAATTCCAAAATTGACTCATATGCACTGATTCATATTTGTTTAAACTGAAAAACTTGAATATTATAGCATCAATAGTGACTGATAATGGCAATCCATAGGTAACTGATTAGATCGCATATGCTAAGTTAACTATTAGCGTCAGACACTGATATCTTTCAACTTCTTTATTCTAGTCAGATATGCGATTCGATAGTTTTTCCAATTCTTTTTGGTGGCGATCTCAACTTTCTTAATAAAGCACCAAAAGAAATCAATTTAATATGGACAATAATGAATTAGAATTGCAATGGAATTTCTTATAGATCTGCAGCATGCTATCCTTTAGTAAATCTGGACAGTAGTCAATTTTCGTACTTTTCTAGTCTTTCCCACTCTTACTCGGAGCAGTCCTCTTGTTTTTGGATGAGTTTATCTCTGTTTAGCTTAAAATAGGTAATCCATAATTAGAAAGAATCTTATTGAAAGAGAAGAGGAGAGAAAAAAAGAAAAAGGTGTAACTTAATTCCTTAATTTAAGGCACTAATAATGGATTGTATATAAATTTGTAAGAAAACCTTATTTAGGACGGGTAATTCCCAAAATTGGGATTATTTTGATAATAAGGCTTCATATAGTGTATAGGAAAGAAAAATTATTATTTGCTTCCTTTTATTTCTTACTTAATATAAATCCCATAAAGAGAGAAATGTAAGTACTAACAAATACAAGTAAGAAAGAAAATTATCCGGGGAAAATGCAAAAGATTAAGTACATAATTTACACTAAGTAAAATAGAAAAATCAAATTTTGTTATTTACTCCTATTTCAATTATATTAACTTCTTCTTTTTAGTGTTTAATTAGAGTATGATAGTTATTAAGTTATTAAAATAGTATTATACCATTAAATATACAACTTTTCTATATATCTAACTTGAGTGTAATTAGTGATCAATGTACACAGATACAAATATATTGTCTAAATTTGATATTGCTTATTCAAATTTAATGAAAATTAATTACATGTTTATTTAAAATTGTATAGAAGATTACAAGTATAATTTGTTTAATATGAATTATGATATACTCCACTAATTAGTTTTGTTCCTATATCAACCATATTAAAATATTAATTTTTTGAAGTGAAACTTAATAATATCGAATTATGTAAACATTGTAAAATATCAAATAATAGTCACAAGAGATACATGATCTTCTTCATGTATCTTTATCATATTTAATTCTCAATTCTTATATTCAATGTATAGTTTAATTTATGACAATTAGAAACTTCTTAAGATAGTAAATAATTATCTCTCTCACACACACATATACATACATACATATATATATATATATATATATATATAACAATGTAATTAGTGCAAGATTATAATTTTTTAGATTCTATAAAATTAGTCATCCACACATTAATTAGCTATAATTCCATTATATTGAATAAGAATTATAATATCATTAATTTTCGTGCGGACTTAAGTATCAATTAGTTTCGTAATTCTTTGAAATAGTTATAACACAATTATATAAATATTAATATGAATTATAATATCGTAAAATCTTTTGTAGTGTTAAATATGTCCATATGTATTTGGAACTTTTGTCATTTATCAAAACTAAATACACTAAAACCATCACAAAGTTCTTCAATATATAAGCACTTACTTAAAAATGAATCATTAGATATATGAATTATTCTATACTTATTAAAATCTCTTTAAGTCTTCAATATACGAGGACCTATTTAAAATATACTTAAAAATAAGAAATTACTCTAATTACTTATATAAAAAAATAGTTAAGTAACCATACGTACATAAATTCTCCAAAAATGTTAATATATATTGAATTTTTACACCAAATATATATATATATATATATATATATTGTCACGACCCGGATTTCTCACCTTCGGGCGACATGATGTCGCCTACTAGTGAAAGCTAGGCAAGCCAGTCAATCGAACTAATTATCACGTTTCTATTTACGAATTCATTACATCACAAATGCATCAGCTGAAAAACAGTAATTCAGCAAGCGAAATAAACACAAAGTTAATACTTTACACAACTATTGCCGATAAACTATCCACAATGGTCTATCCAAGATCTGGAGTCACAGTTTCACAGACTATTTAAGAGTACTACAAACAAGGTCTGAAGAATATAACAAAATGCTGTTTCTGGATTACATAAGAGAAACAGATACAAGAAATGGGCAGGGGACTCCAAGGTCCGCGGACGTCTGTAGAACTACCTTGGGTCGCCTGAAAGCACAACCGACCCCATGTGCTGGTAAGTGCCTGGCCTAACCCCGGCGAGGTAGTGACGAGGCTAGGACCAGACTCCAGATAAACCTGTGCAATTTTTAAGCATATATGTATCTACAGCAGAAGATAAAATACATAAACAACTTAAACAGGGAAAAGAAAGCATACATCGGAACGGCAGACAAATAAAGCAAAAGGAATCATCAAAGAGTAAGAAGGAAAATAACAATTCAGCTTTTTAACACAACGAAATAAAATACAATCCACCCTTTTTCCTCCAATAACCTCTTGCTATAGGCGTGCAACCCGTTCCCACTTATAGAAACCTCTTGTGGCACGCGTGCCACCCGCTCCCACTTACAGTAACCTCTTGTGGCAGGCGTGCCACCCGCTCCCACACACAATATATACTGTGGTAGGCGTACCACCCGCTCCCACTTTCATAATATCTCGTGGCAGGCGTGCCACCCGCTCCCACTTACAATTTATACTGTGGTAGGTGTACCACCCGCTCCCACTTTCATAATACCTCGTGGCAGGCGTGCCACCCGCTCCCACTTTCTTAATCACAACAATCACAAGAAGTCCCGGCAAGGGATCAAATCAACATAACAACTTCCCAGCAAGGGAACAAATAACAGCAACACAATCATCCTGGCCAGGGGGAAATTCAGCTATAACCAAACCAAACTTGACTTCTATTTAGCTCAATCAATGTCAGTACTCAATTACAGTCAATATCCTACAACTAACCTCCCAACCCAATTATCATTTCGTTGACTCTAGACACGACTTTACTAATGTGACACTGGACCCTTTAAACTTCTAACGGACTCCTAAAACACTACCCACAATTTTGACACTGGACCTCTTCGACTCCTAACAATTCTTACTCAACTAATCTAGTTGACCATCAACTTTATGCCGAATAGAAGAAACTTTGTGGTAGGCGTACCACCCGCCCTCAATTCACAACATCTTGTGGCAGGCGTGCCAACCGCTTCCACATGCAACACATAATAACAATTCAAAGAAAATAT
This sequence comes from Nicotiana obtusifolia, assembly GCA_002018475.1. Lineage (NCBI taxonomy): Eukaryota > Viridiplantae > Streptophyta > Magnoliopsida > Solanales > Solanaceae > Nicotiana > Nicotiana obtusifolia. Next base: position 10,149 of record MCJB01049168.1, on the reverse strand, counting down.
TCAACAATTTGAAACAATAGTCACACAACGATTACCCATATACGGTGACACCAACATATAGACACCCGTCACCATGCCTATACGTTGTTCTCAAGAAGGAGCAAATTAGCAAACAAGACACGATTTCTAATTCCTCCAGCTAAGGTTAGAATGAACACTTACCTTGCTTTGCGAAAATTCCTAGATTTCCAGCAATTCCTCAAGCCCAACCTTTTATGGGTACTCACGAACTTTAGGTGGACACAATCGAGGCTAATGAGCTGCAACTTGGTAGGGTGCCTTAACTCAGCTGAAATCTTGGTATGATTTGCAGCAATTGTGGGCTGGGTCTTTGGTGTTAGAGGGTGGGGTTTCTTGTGATAGATGTTGGGGTTTGTTTTCAAGGTGATTTAGAGGTTGATTTGCTGGGGTTTGAGGGTGTTTTAGTGAGTTTTTCTGAGGTGACTGACGAAATAAGGTGGTTTTTCCATGTTAGGGTTCCTAGTTCCTATTTATAATTTATCGAAATTCGGGACAAAATAAAATTTCAAGTGTCCAGAATGCGATCGCATTCTGGTCGCAAACTCAACATGCAGTCCGCATTTGGACCGCATTTCTGACATGACATTTGGCCCAAAACTCTGCCTCATTCTGCGATCCCACCGTGGGATTTGCGATCCGCATTTTAGAAATGCGGTCCGCATTTTAGAAATGCGGTCCGCATTTCTCATCGCATTTTTGACATAAAACTTGTCCATTTTCTCTGTACCACTCTGCGATCCAGGCAGCCAAATTTGCTGTCCGCATTCCTGAAATGCGGTCCGCATTTCGGACAGCATTTCTGTCATGAACCTTTGCCTAGAAATCTACCTAAGTATGCGACGCCCATGTAATATATGCGGTCCACATGTCTGAAATGCGACCGCATATCCTACATTACTTACCTTTTGAACTCTTTTCTTAATTATTGGATTCTTATACCTCATACCCTGCAAAAATGTTAAAATTGCATAATTACAAAGAGGGATTTGTACTTAAAACAACCCAAATCTAGACAATTAGTATTATGTGTGTTTCTACGACACATTGGGCCGTTACATCTCCGGACCGGAACCAGCTATCCCGGCAAGTCACATAGAAACTATTAAGCATAAAACGAGCAGTAAATGAGAGAACGGTTCTACAACTCTCAAAACAACCGGCCGAGTCGTTACAATTCTCTAGTAAGACAGTCATGAAGTATTATCAGTTCCCTTTTTATAACTAATTTCAAAATCAAATGGTGCTAATAAAGCTTGCCATCTTGCAAACATCTGCTTAGCCACATCATGTTTATATTATTTATTAAAGATAAATTTTGCTGCTTGGCAGTTAGTCTTTATTAAAAACTTCTGATTATATAAATCAGTCTAGAATTTTAACACACAATTTACTATAGCTAGGATTTCCTTAGCTATAGTAGCATAATTCTTTTGGGAATCATTTCATTTCCCCGAATAGAATTGAACAAGATATTTTTGTTTTTTCGTTGGTGAATATTGCTTTAATATTACTCCACATCCAATATATGAGGCATCAATTTTAACTACCTTTGCCCACTTTGGATTGGCAAGTGTAAGACAAGGAAGGTTATTAACCCTCTGTTTAATACGTTTGACTGATTCACTATGATTATCAGTCCAAGCTTTTGGATTCTTCTTTAATCTTTTATAAAGAATCTAGCTATCCTTGGCTAAATCCTTTATAAAAGGAGAAATATAATTCAAGCTTCCTAAAAATCTTTGAAGCTGAGTTTTATCAGTTATAACATCAGGGAATTTAGAAGCAAATTCAATGCTTCTCTGAATGGGAACACTTTTTCCTCTTTCAATACTATGACGTTTAAACCTTATTTTAGTTTGAAAAAGAGACATTTGAGGTTTAGATATTACCAAACCATTTTGAATAACAGTCTTCTTGAAAAGATCTAAATGTCTAAAATGTATTTCTATATTTTTTGAAAATACCAGAATGCCATCAATATATGCAATTATGAAATCAATATAAGATATAAAAATATCATTCATAATTTTCTGAAATTCAGAACGGGCATTATTCAAACCAAAGGGTATAACATTCCATTCAGATTGGCCTATTGGAACATTAAAAGCAGTTTTATACTTATCTGCTTCAAATATCTGAATCTGCCAATAACTAGATTTTAGATCAAATTCTAAAAATATAATAGCATCATGAAGTCTATCAAATAAATTCTTTTTATTAGGAATCAGATATCTAATTAATTTTAAGACTTTATTAAGAGGCTTATAATTAATAACTAATCTTGGAACACTATGTTCCTGCTAAGCATGTTTATCAACAGAAAAAGATGTGCAAGATCATTTGGAAGGTCTTATACGTCGGGTGATACAGTACACAACTAGCAACAAAATATATTAAGAGTAGATTAATGTGCTTAAGCTCAACACAACACTATTCATCCTATCATTTAGGTTGAATGAATATCCATATTAAGAGGAAATATAAAGCGAAAAAGTACCTTAACCCGCCGGGGTTATGGCCAAAGCTGGACCATCTTATACCGATTTCATAATTGCATATATTGATGACATTCTGGTATTTTCAAAAAATATAGAAATACATTTTAGACATTTAGATCTTTTCAAGAAGATTGTTATTCAAAATAGTTTGGTAACATCTAAACCTAAAATGTCTCTTTTTCAAACTAAAAAAAAGGTTTTTAGGTCATAATATTAAAAGAGGATAAAATGTTCCCTTTCAGAGAAGCATTGAATTTGCTTCTATATTTTCTGATGTTATAACTGATAAAATTCAGTTTCAAAGATTTCTAGGAAGCTTGAATTACATTTCTCCTTTTATAAAGGATTTAGCCTAGGATACCTTGATTTTTTATGAAAGATTAACGAAGAATCCAAAAGTTTGGACTAATAATCATAGTGAATCAATCAAACGTATTAACAGAAGGTTAATAACCTTCCTCGTCTCACACTTGCCAATCAAAATTGGGCAAAGGTTGTTGAAATTGATGCCTCAGATATTGGATAATAATAATAATAATAATAATAATAATAATAATAATAATAATAATAATAATAATAATAATAATAATAATAATAATAATAATAATAGCGACAATAATAACAACAACAACAACAACAACAATAATAATAGTAGTAGTAGTAGTAATAATAATAATAATAATAATAATAATAGTAATAATAATAACAATAATAATAACAATAAAAATAAAAAAAATAATAACAACAACAACAACAACAAAAACAACAACAACAGTTGTAGTAGCAGTAGTAATAATAATAGTAATAATAATAGTAACAATAATAATAACAATAAAAATAATAACAATAATAATAATAATAATAATAATAATAATAATAATAATAATAATAATAATAATAATAATAATAATAAGAAAATAGAAAACGTCCAAGTTACACAACTCTAAGGTACTGTTATTTCTTTTTCTTTTTTTTCTTCGATGGCAAGGCTTATAGCCGGCTAAATCTATATCTATGTTGAATAATATACTTCTTAGCTTCATATTAACGATGCACTAGACTTAATTAAAATCAAGAGATTCTAAATATGAATAGTTAACTTATATTATATACATCTTTAGCTTGGTTCCAAGATGGTGGTACAGTCTTGCTATATACTGCATTCTTCAGATTTACCTTAGTGGCTACGTCTAGCGTCTGGTGATAAGGCCGTTTATTTTGAGTTGTTTAAGGCCATTGAGATCCCATTTAATCCTTCGGGATGTCCTAGACACATGGTCTAAATTCACTGCAGTACTTAGTAACTGACAGGCCCCTTGCTTGGGTAAAAGGTTTACCATACAGCTAATTATCTACATAATCATAAGGCTAAATATTCATATCATAGAATCCCTTAATTTTGATTCTTGGCAACAAGCAAGGATACAATCTTGATCGGTCTAGTGACGCCATGCGGACTACCACCAGCCGTCTAGAAAGAAAGGAAAAACTTTCTGATGAGATTAATAAAATCTCAGAGAAGTTTGCTAGAAAGCCAGTACAAAGGATGTACTATTATCATAGACCGACCCCTCAGGATGTTTTACTAGAAGAACCTGAGCCCAATTACTTCTCACAAAGTTATAGTGGTAAGAAAATCTATGAATGGAACATAGGTGGATTCACAGATAGACAGATTTATATTTAGGTACATAGAATGCTTATGTATAGTACTATTTGTAAGATAAATAATTATTCTGAAAAAGCTATAGCTGATATGATTATAGCTAGGTTTACTGGCCAACTGAAAGGCTGGTGGGATAATTATTTGACTAATAGTCAAAGAGCAGATATCTTAGGAGCTGTTAAGATAGAAAATGGTCATAATGTTCAGAACATAGTCTATTCTTTGGTTCTCAATATTATATAAGATTTGTCAGGAAGGTGGTCAGATAATAGTGAGACTATTAGGACTATGCTTCAAAATCTTAGGTGTCATACACTTACAGAGTTTAGATGGTATAAGGATGTATTTTAGTCCAGAGCTATGGAATTACCCGAGTGTAATAGCACTCACTGGAAGTCTAAGTTTATAGATGGGCTTCCCACTTTATTTGCTGAAATAATTTGAAAGACCCTTAGAGGTACTGCTATGAGTATAGATTATAATAGTTATACTTATGGTAAGTTAATTCATGTATGCACTCAGGAAGGTTTAGCTCTTTGTAATGAGATTAAGCTAAACCAAGAGATTAAGAAACACCGTCTAAATGAAAGACAGCAATTAGGAGAGTTCTGTGAGCAATTTGCCATAGATATCCCCAAAATTAAGAAACCTCATAGGAAGAAGAAAGACCAGAAAGAGCCTTATCGATATAAGAGAAAGAAGTGGAGAAATCCTGAAAAAAGAAGAGAAAAGACATAAAAGAGAAGGTCTAGTTATAAGAAGAAAAAGGATTTTATTAAGTCTATTAAGCCAGATGAATGTTATAAGTGTGGTAGAGTAGAGCATTATGCCAAAGATTGCAAGGTTAAGGATAAGATCAAAAACCTTGATTTAGATGATTGCATTAAGGATTCATTATATAAGATCCTACTAAATTCATCCCAAGATTGCAGTGACACAGAATCTTCAACCGATGAAGATTTGAAGGTGTTACAGAATGAAGAATATTATTCTTTTTCAGAAACAGAATGTGAACCTTGTAAACAAGGCCAGTGTTGTAATGACAGCACAGAGGATGTATTTTATAATATTTATTTGCAGTTTAAGGACCTAGATATTTGTGACTACCCGGCCAGTCGTCTCATGAGCTACCGCTCCGTCTTTCCCATTTATGCCTTTTTATGCTTCGTTATGTCAATTGGGATATGTGTGCAAAATCTCATGTCATTCGGATAGGGTTTGATTGGGTTTTTGATCAAATTAGTAATTTAGAAGATTTGAAATTCTTAGGCTTGAACCCGACGAGAATTCGGTGTTTAGAGGCGGTTTGAGCGTTCCGAAGGTTAGAACAAATTCAAATAACGTTATAGGATATGTTGGCATAGTTGGTTGGAGTCCCAGTGGCCTCGGGTGAGTTTAGGGTGGCTAAACGGACTATTTTGTCCTTGGAAAGTTGTAGAAAAACAAGAAAGTTTGTAATTTTGTAAGAGAACAAAGAGGCATCGCAAAACAGGCTATGCGGTCGCATTTCCACAATGCGGACCGCATATCCACCACACTGAGACCGCAGACCGAGACAGATTTCTGGGCAAGATCCATGTCAGAAATGCGGTCTGAAATGCAGTCACATTTCTAAAATGCGGACCGCATATCGTACATTGAAATCGCATACCAAGACAGATTTCTGGGCAAAAATCAACGTCAAAAATGCGGTCAAAATGCGGTCGCATTTTTGACCTGATTGGTGCGTTTTTGTTCAGATTTTTGACCTTTTATAAATAGAAACCTGTATCCACTGGCCATGCAAAAAACCCACTATCGTTACCATCTAAGAGAAACACCTCCAAAACACCCTAAATCATAGCAAAATCAACCTCAAAACTATATCCAAAGGAGACTTGCTTGGACAGATACTTAAGAGAGGGGATTTCAGCCATTTTAAACATTATTTGGAGCTATAGAGTTCGAATTGAAGCGAATTTTGAGGGGACTTTTGGGAGATTTTTAAGGGAAACATCGGGGTAAGTGTTCTTAACTCAACCTTGGTCAAATTCCCTCAGCGTATTGTGACATATTAGTTCTGATTTTGGATAGATTCGACGCGCGTGGAGGCAAACTCGAAGGGCAAAGGCGTAGCGGGCTAGGGATTTAGCTGGTTCGAGATGAGTAGTGATTGTAAATGATGTTCTGAGGGTTTGAAACCCCGGATTTGCACATCGTAGTGCTATATTGAGGTGAGGCACGCGCTCGATGATGAGCGTGGGGTCGTTTACTACTGGGGGATTGTGACTTGGTTCATCCTGATTAACGATTTTACTACGCATTTGATTGGAACTTACTTGTTATTATCATGATTTGGACTGATTGCCATATTTGGGCTTCGTGCCAATTATTTGAACCCTTCGGGGATCTTTATCACTGTTTCCTCACTATTTTTGACTTATTACTTGGACTCAGTCATGCTATTTTCACAATTTTACAACTCAGCCACTTTTACTTAGTTTTGAGACTTAAACAATATTTTAAATGATGTTTTTGGGCTGAGGACTACTGTTTTACTATAGCTCGAGGGGCTTGTGATGATTTTTCTGACTGAGTGCGGCCGAGGGCCAAATGTGAGGTTTTTGTGACGACCCAGCTAGTCGTCTCGTGAGCTACTGCTCCGTTTTCCCTATTTCTGCTTTATTATGCTTCGCTATCCGTATTTTATGTAATCACGTTGAATGGTTTGCGTTCGGAGTAGATTTGATAAGAAATGAGACACTTAGTCTCTTTCAAGAAGGTTTAAGTTGTAAAAAGTCAACCGGAAGTTGACTTATGAGTTAGAGGGCTCGGATGTGAATTCCAACGATTCCATTAGTTTTGGGAGATGATTTATGACTTAGGAGTGTGATCGGAATTGGTTTTGGAGGTCCCGTGTAGAATTAGGCTTGAATTGGTGGAGTTAGTATTTTGGCGATTTCCGGTTGTTAGGCGAGATTTTGATCCGAGGGTGGGAATGGAATTCCGAGAGTTGCTATAGCTTCGTATGGTGATTTCGGACTTAGGCGTATGTCCGGATTTAAAATTGGAAGTCCGTAGGACAATTCAACGCATTTTGGCGAATGTTGGAAAATAGAAGATTTTTGGAAAGTTTGACCGAGGGGTTGACTTTTTGATATCGGGGTCGGAATCCAGTTTTGAAAAAGTTCATAGGTCCGTTATGTCATTTATGACTTGTGTGCAAAATTTGAGGTCAATCGAACTCGATTTGATAGGTTTCGGCATCGAATGTAGGAGTTGGAATTTATTAGTTTCATTAGGCTTGAATTGGGGTATGATTCGTGTTTTTAGCATTGTTGGATGTGATTTAAGGCCTCTACTAAGTCCATAATATGTTTTAGGACTTGTTGGTATATCTGGACGGGGACCCGAATGGTTCGGGTGAGTTTTGGGTGGTTAAACGGACTATTTCATCTTTGGAAAATATGAAAAAAATTGCAGAAAATTGCAGAAAAACTGGTGCGTGTAGTCCAGTTTGGAAGCTCATATCTTGCATTCTATAAGGAATCAGAAAAATTCCAAAACATGAAAGTTGTAGCCCTTTGAATCTAGTTTCCAGAATGATAAACCATCAATCATTTACACATATATACAGAAAGTTATGATAGTTTAAAGTTGACTGGTACTACTGTTATTTTCCAGGCAGTAAGCATGGCAGAAATTTCTGCTGCACAGCATCGACTTTGGAAGCTTATATCTCATAATTTGTAAGGAATTTGGAGATGATCCAAAATAAAAGTTGTAGACCTTGTATTCTAGTTTCCAGAAAGTTAAACCATTCATGATTTGGATATTCTATGAGAACTTGATGATTGATCGAAGTTGGCTGGTGGAGCAGTTTTGACAGAATTTCTTGATGCACTTTAGAAGCTCATATCTCGGAATATATAAAGAGTTATGTATTGTACAACCTATAAAATGAAAGATCTTCGAGTCTAGTTTCTAAATCTTCAAACCGTTGCTCATTTGGATATTTCCACAAGGAGTTATGAGCGTTTTAATAGAAGGTGTACAGCAAGGGAAAAATGATAAGAGGATGTACAACCTGCACAGCGCAAGGTACAACTCCATGAAGCCTGGGCAGAATGTTTTAAGCCT